>JAVJGI010000050.1:108486802-108518387 GCA_035590275.1 Ibycter americanus | reverse complement strand
GGTGGGGCAGCAGCACCGCCCGCTGCTTAGCTCCCGAGCAGCTGTTGTCATATTTAAACCGTGAGAAACTGGCAGAGAGCAATATCCTGGCTTTTTAGTGGACTGAAGGAGTTAACAGAAGGATGAATAACTTCGGGGTTCAAGGGACTTGTGACTCAATCTTTTATTTGAGGTGCTAGATTGAGAATTTGTAAGAGTGCCTGTTAAACGTAGTAATATATGCTGTGGAAAGCAGACGAGCTTCTTTGACTGTCAATATAACTGTAGAAAAATATAAATACATGTCAAAGGCGGTGAGCAGCTATGGGTTTTTTAAAGATGGTGTATGTGACTTACACAACCTATTCTGTCACTGTTCCAGCATGCAACACTTAGAGCCAGATCCAAAGAAAGAACTGGGTCCTAAAAAGAAATACTTAATCCAGCTCTTAATAAAACCCACAAACACTGCAAGCCCTGATTGCCTTAACAAACAGGCACCTGAAAGAAGCAGGTGCGAGAAATTCTTCCTTGTGTTCACATTAGCAATGCAAGAGTCACAAGACCAGAATGAAAACAAGCAGGAGTCAGCCCAACTCAATAGCTTGTTAGTTAGAACTGCAGGGAAGAGTGGAAGTTCAGGCGCATCCTTGGTCCAAGCGGTAGGTATCAGCTAACTCCAGGTGGCCTCCTGCTCAGCAGGTGAATCTAGCATCAAACTCAGCATCTGGCTGAGGAGCTGAGCTCTGGGCTTTAGATGTATGTAAGTCAGGGGTTTTGGCACTTGGCAGTACCCTGCTTTGTATGAAACCCTTAGTTACAGCCTCCAGCAGTTTATGGTTTATCTTTTGTTTCATATTTTTGCAAGGATGAGCACAGCTGAGCCTTGACCCGTGCTTGGGGCTCTTAGATGCCACCGTAGTACGACTAACACATATTACCAAGTGCTTCATAAAATAACTGAGTGCCCTTGGCTTCATAATTTACAACCTTGGAGTGGGTTTTGGTTTTGTTCCAGTGCATTCAGTCTGTATTTCTTCTATGCACGTACTGACCAGAAGTGAAATTTGCTGCAGCATGATAAAGTTTCCAATATTAGCAGACACACCATATCAGACTGTGTGCAGCTGTATTTTGGCTGTCTGTGGTTTCGGTTCTCAGAACTCGGCAAGTCTTAGAGCATATTGTTTACATAATCTAACTAAACAGTCATGCTTTTAAATTCAATTTGGTAGAATTTATATGTATGTTTAACTTACCAGTATGAAGACTTCCAAATAGCATAATTATTTCTGTTCCGCAGAAGAAGGAAAGTTATATTATCACAATACACTTTACTAATGAAAAAAGGAAGTGAAGTTTGTGGTTGATAGCAGAAGACCACGCTGCAGGACTCAGCTCTACCATTGACCTGATGCTTGGTCTTGAGCAAGCTGCGTAATGTGTTGCTGCATCTTTTTCCCATCTTTAAGAGCAGTTTAGTGTTTGTTCATCTCATAGGGAACTTCTGAAGCCAAATTAAAGCACTGCTCATGTAATCCTTTCAGATCTTGACATAATCTAGGAACAGTTACTGTATTTGCAAATGCATTTTTAGCTTCAGCAAAACCTGTCTTATATTTTTTAAAAAAACTAAAAATAAGCTCATATGCAAACATTCTGAGAAGAAATAAAACTGTTCATCTTGAGACCGTATAAATAATTTAAGCTAGAAACCACTGTTAGGGTTTGCCTTTGTTTTGAGGTAGCAACAGAAGATCTGCCTCGCTTCTGTCCTTAAATTAGTGTCTATAACATCCAAATATGTGGTTGGATTTGAGCGCTAGGACATGACACTGGAGGAATTATAGGTGACTTGTTTGTTTTAAGAACTTCTGGTAGTAATAGGTAACCTGCCTATGCATAGGTAGAAGTTGAACTGGTTGATAGCCAAATTCTGGCCCATCTGAACACAGTGTGGTGCAGAGCATCTCCAGGTTCATTCTGTTCACACCAAGAGTTCAGTTAGCTTCTGTTGCCTGCATGGAAAGGCAAGGGTTAGCTAGAATCCGTCTTACAAGGAGTAAAAAGGTTTATTGACTGAGTGATAGTAGTGGAAGTTAAGAGTTTGAGCAGCAGATGGGAGTTTTCATTCACTTTTTTAAAGGGATGATTTCTTCTCTTACCTACCTTAAAATACAGGTAGTTCTCCTTCCTTCGATGGTGTCCATCTCTACTCTTTACAGGTGAGCACAGATGCGCTGTAGGAACAAAGTAGTCACAAGGAGGGGGAAAAGTCTGCTCGTGAATTGTGACCACTGAAGCCAGAGAATGTGCTACTGCAAGTGACGGTTTGCAATGTAACTGTTTCAGTTCCCACCAATTCATGTCAATAAGAAAGAATGTTAAACAGCTCAAATATATTTAATGTGAGGAAGCTGGCCAAGAATTTTATGGTGTAGGTATTCTGCTTGCCCACTTATGTTTCTGCAAATGTGCAAGTGGGATTTATAGTCTTAGCTTGAACTTGTGTCTACATTAAAGACCAGAATTTAGTTCTGTTCTGGAGCAGTTCTTTATGAGCACTACCTGCACAGTGACATGGCAGGGTGGTTGGCTGTAGCTGTTGTACAGATGGGGAGCTAACATGCGTGGAGAGCTATGACTTCAGCTATCAACTAATCACAGAATCATAGAATTGTTTAGGTTGGAAAAGGCCTTTGGTAAAGCAAGTATGCATACTTAGGACGTTGTTGCTCCTTTGCTTTCACAGCTAGGGAGCCTGTCCCTTCTTCAGAGCTCCTGTCTGTGGTCCATGTACTTGTCTCAACAGCCACTGTGAGGCTGCTAATTATAGGTTCAATAATATTAGGTACTTGTCGTGGGCCCCATCTGAGAGGAGCCTATGAAGGACTTTTTTTCAGTAGGCTAGCACTCCCCGGTAACAAAAGCTACAGGAGAGCCATGGGTATTTGTATTGTATTTCTCCATATATAGCTCTCTGCTTCTGGTGACAGAACTTAAGTTCCTCCAATAACCAACAGTTGTGTTTCAAGGTGGCTGGGGGAGAAAGAGGTATACCCTGCTAAGGGAAGAAGGTGGGCATGATAAGCAGGTAAATTAGGTATTCTTCTTTGGGCCTTAGGTAAATCTGCACAGTGTAGGAAGTGCTGAAATTATAATTACTTCCACTGAGAATTCCACTTTACTTCCCTGTAATCTCTTCTATAACAGATACCCAGGTGATCTATTAGCTGTATTCCTTGCAAGCCCCTAAATTTTGTTCTTCTCCCTAGATGAAGTGCTGATTCAACCACAAGCGGCATCTTTTCTTTCTCTCCTATCCTCCAAAGAGGACTATACATATTTCTATGCTTTCCTTCATGCTGCTTTCTCCTTAAAATAGACATATTCCCTTGCCACTCTCCATCTTAGTGTTGACCCTTATTCTCACTCGTTCTGATCTTTTTTTAAACTTCTGTTGTTCTTGTAACTTTACAGCTTTTGCCTAGCAAACAATTAATCTCTCCCACTCTGTCACCAGTAGCCACCAGTTTCTTCCACCCAGTAGCCAATTACTGATGGTATACAACTGGTGAACTTGAGGCTCTGCTTTCTGGAATGTAAATACAAGCTTGAGTGAAGAGACCTTTGTGGCTGTGCCTGCTCTGCTTCTCTACAGAGCAAAAAAATCCAGCCTGCATCCCAGCTAGACTCCATGCAGCAGTATTCCTGGGCATCAGACGTGTCAGCCTCTGTGCAGTTGGGCCATCCAAGCTAGTTTGCAGTGGCTGTAAATCCCAGCTGCCTTTAAGGCTTTGAGCTCTGCTTGAAAAGTCTTCTGCAAGATAGCCTCCCTGTAACGGGTTGATAGCTTGGATAGCTTGGGCTATCTGTCAGGTAAGGGTCCGTGCTGAACGTAAATGCAAACACAACTCTGCTAAGCGATAGCATGTAATCAGGCTTTCTCCACCATCGGGACTCAGACTGTGCCAAAACCTTTGCCTGAGTCTGAGCCTGTGCTTTGAGAGTGGTAACACTGGGAGAATTTGGATGAAGACCCAAGGCAAACTTAGAAGTGCATGTGCCAGCATACACAATATTTTCCGTTTTCTGTGAGGTCCAGAGATAAATTTGCAAGTGTTAGGCTAAAGGGATAGCCCTGTACCTTTCTGCTTGCCATCTGAATTGATGCTTCTTCATGTGGTGTGCACTTTTCAAGTAATACCTGTTATTAGACCAGGTGATGGAGTTGAAACACATAGACAAGCTTTCTGCTACAGGCCTGGAGAAGGGCTTGTGTGTATTTTTGCTTTTCAGCTGTGTCCGCTGCTCTAATAAAAGATACTGCTTCTCCCCACAACCGCCCTGTTTTTGTAAACTCAGATACCTATGTAGAAGAAGACCACTATAAATTCTTGTGAAATCACCAGTTATTGATGATTTTTTTAAAAGAAAATTGAAAACTGTTTTTCTGTTCTGAAGCTCAGGGGGAAAGGTCTTTAAGAATCATTTAAGCGGTGATCCTCAATTAATAATGAAGTTTACGGTTCATAAACTAATTCTTGTAATAAATTGAAGGGCAACAAATTGGTTGTTTTAAATAAATGAACAGAGATATGTTGTTTAAGGGCAGTGCAGTTCTCAACTATGTGTTTTCACACACACTGCATTTCAAGAAGGATAAAAAGCGCTTACTGAGGGAAGAAGAAAAATCTTTGATGGTTCCAGTAACTTAACAAGGTCAAAATAAAATATTAAAGGCTCATGACTCTCTGGGGGTCATGAACGTGCTATGATGTGAAATAGGCAGATATATTGTAAAAATGAAAGTCAACATAGGCTGATTTTAATTAAGATGCAAGCAAGTGAGAAGAAATGAAATTACTATTGTACACAGATTCAGAGAGATTCTAATTGGGAAAAAGATTAGTAAATGAAAATAGATGTTTATTCTCAATGATTTAATAGAAATAGTGTTGTGAAAATGGCACATGAAAGCTATTTAAATAATGCTGTCATTATGCTGATAAGGTGCTACTTTTGATTTTTAAAAGGGCAATAAGAGTTCTTTTTATTTCTGTTCCTTATGCCAAGCTTCTGCTGGCCAGGGTGTTCTTGCTCTAAATTAAAGCTGAAGTCTTTTGTATTTGATGATTATAAAGAACTCACCGTTCTTATTAAAAATAATAAAAATTCAAATGGGAAAAATGCCAAAGTACCCCATTCTGATGTAGTGATTTGTTCAACAGTTTGTTACTGAATGTGTAGGCTGTGATTACTGAGCATAAAATAGCCTGGAAAGTGGTACAATGCACGTCTGCTTCACAGTTTAGCCTATATAGGTACTCTGTAAAGCAAAAGTCTTACTCTTTTTACGGATCTGCTTGTCTCAAAGACATATGTGGAGGATCAGACGAACAGTCTTTCATGCTGTCATGATGATGACCTTTTTGGATACCAGTTCAACTGACGAGTTCTTGCCTTCTGTTTGATGGTTATGAGGAGGCTTAGATATGCCAAATGCTGAGTGATTGCAGGCAGGAATATGTCACATTAGCGAGTACTGCACACAGTCCTCTTGTATGCCTGTGCCCATAATATTTTGCATGTTTCAGACGACAATAATTTGGCTATTACAGTGCATGGGTAAGTCTTAAAACGTGGTGTTTTAGACAAAGAAATGTGGGAGTTTGTAAGTTGCTTTGTTTGTATACCTATCTCTGGCTAAAGGGCAACAGTGGCTGGATTCGCTTCACTTGCAACATTGAGTGCTGGCAGAAGGTGTTCCCGTGCTGGGGAGCCAGTCTGTTGTCACTTGTTCTTCTCTCCTGCAAAAGGAGGAGGTACTTAGGAGATTAAATATTTGGAGAACTATGTTAAGGAATGGCACGTTAAAATTGCATGAAAAAGCTTTTGTTGAAGGGAAATGCAGCAGGATGTATACAAGAAGCTGTAAATCTGTAATTTTGTATATATCGCATTCTTTATAGGTGTACTCACAGTTCATCTAAGAATTATATACAGTACCTAGTGTAAATATATAGCTTTAACTGCTAAATTAATAACCCGTTCTTGCTGTCTTTTTCTAACCTTTGATTATGAGAACGTAAATTTGAATTTTACTTTTGGAGGTGGTTATTACCAACTGTGAATCATGCACAATTCAGCAATAATAGTTTCATCACCCTGTTTTACTCAGCAGTAATCCAGATCCCAAGACTGGAGGGTGAGTGTATCCTGGAAGAAGGAAACTGATGTTGCAATAGTGTCCTTGTGACATTAATGTGCTTTAAGGTTTGCAGATGAATATGCTGAAATTTGACAGCACAGGCTGCTGTGTTTGGTCAGGTAAGGAGAGGTTAAAAGGTTTTTAAGATTCAGAAGAATGTGCAAGTGGCGCACACCTTGCTTCTGGTGTTATTGATCAAGATCATCACAAAAGAATTAGTTCAGTAAATAAGACATCTGTTCTGAGGATATCTTTATCAGGCAGTCTGGCTCCCCTGAGACAAGGTGTCTCCAGTATGACAGTGTAGAAGGTACTAGGTGGGCCCTTTTTTATCATCAGTAAATCACGTGTCACCTGCTGCAATGTTTATGTCAAGTCACATTTCTCAATTTCTGCTTACAAGCTTGTCATGTACCTATTCCTCTCCTTCCATGTCACCTTATTGTTGGCTGTTTAAACATTGCTTGTAGCTTTTACAAAACCCAACATGTTATGAAGTGCCTTTGCAGTGTAACACTTTTTATTTCATCAAAGAGGAAAATTGAAATGTTAGAAGAGATGGAGACCTCAGTTTGTAAATGAGGTTCAGTTGTTGAACAGATGTTTCATTGCTAAAAATTTGTCTTACCTTGACAGATCAGTTGGTTAAGTATTTGGCTTTGTGTTATGGCAAGAGAGAAAAATGGCAAGCATGCATCAGGTACAGGTATACTGGGGACAGCCACTGCAAAGGCAGGCAGAAGTTCCTGGGAGAAGATGGTTCTTCTGCTCCAGCAATGTGCAGCGTGCCAGAGGGCCTGTGCTGTGTTCAAAAGAAAAAGAAGTCTGACAGCTCTTTCAGCGTTGTTTGCTGTCAAAAAACATGGAGTATCTGTTGTAATACTGTTCTGCTACATGAAGCTGCACTGATTCCACCTTAATTCCCCAATAAACTAGATGAGAATGCCCCAAAGGAAAGAGGAGATGATGAGGGGATCATAAGACCCAGACAGATCCTCCATTTTCAGCTTTTCCGAGGCATCTGTGTGGTTGCTGTTAAAGGCAGTTGTATGGTTTTTTTGTGTGTGGCTGAATCCTACCTTTGTGTGCATGTAGCATGGCACTATTTCTGCATATTGTACAGAGCTGTGGCCCCGCAGACAGTGCCAGCACTTTAATCTCTCATTTTTAAGCAGTTATATTGTACGCGAGCATGTGTAGCTTAATGGGGAACTGTATCCTACCCTGGTTCAGGGTTATGCACTTCCTAGCACAGAGACATACATAAACTGTGGGCCTTTTTGGTGTGGAAAATTAGAGATGCTAGTGGCCGACATGGCCTGTTCGCCTGTTTAGATAACAGGAGAAAGATCCATCCACTGCTGTTAAACACAACGGTATCACCTCTGTCCACCCTGAGCTGTGTGTAGGCTGGGAAACCGATGAAATATATACACTATATGCCTGCTGTATGCTTTTACACTTCCTTAAGTATCCACTGATAGTCACTGTGGGAGATAATCTACTGATCTGACCTGTCAGTGCTGTTATTATGCATATAGCTAGGCGAGTTACAGCTGAGTCAGCACGCTGTGACATCTAAGTCCTGCTTTCTACAGCCAAGAGCTCCTAAAAAATTGGGGGTGGGTTTGAAATATGGGATGTTGACATTCTGTGTTGCAGGTTAAAAAGAAAACCACAACCCACACCTATGCTGCAAGGAGACCTGATAGGAAAATCTTATTAATAGCAGGCTGTACAGAACAGTATATAGTTTTGTTTCAAACAGTCTTTCTTCCTTTGATTGAAAAGCTTTTTTCTTCTTTGCTTAATGAATGTGTGACCCAGCTGGATTTATAATCCAGCTACAGCTGGATCACATTTCGTTCTTTTTGATTCCAATATTAAGGCTAGCAATTAATGAACTTCTAAGAGCTGGAGCAGAGTTTTTCATATAAGGTTCCTCAAAGTTCCAAGATTTAGAGCTTTACAAAAAACCAGAATGTTGCAATCAGATTTGTGTAGTGCACGGAAGTGTCATAAGGCTGAATTAATTATTTGTAAAAGATTTTCTTTTTTAAATGAAAAACCCTTTATGAACACAAAGTATTAAGTCCTGACCCTTCAAGCTGCTTGGTACCTTCTGTTCCCACTGCACTGAGGTAGTAAATCAGCAGCTTGCAGGACTGGGTAGTTGCTTATCTGAGTTTTTTTTATGCAGTTTCCATTAAAGCAGCATCTGTTGTTATGGTGGGGCAAATTATTACAGGCTACGTAGTAACCCCTCCCCTCCTCCAAGTACTGGTACGTAACATATGGAATATTCAGTGCATTTACATCATGTATATATAGAACACGTCAGTTCATTGGTGATGAATTTCCAAGGGTTATGTACAAGACTTACAAAATTTATGTAAATACCTGCTTCTTGGGAGAGCATACTCTCCATAACTCCTGATCTCCTGCCAGGCAAACCAAGATGGACAGGTTTTAGCATCGTGCTGTGATAGCTCTGTATTTGTTTTATTTTACAATCTGAGGCATTAGTTAGATTGTAGTTAGTAGTTAAATTGTTTTGTGTTGATGAACTTATTTACTGAAAGAATATCAAACATTTTGATGTCTTAAAAAATGGAGAGACAAATTTCAGTTGTAAGCTTCCTCATGCTCATTTGTGTCTAACATGTTGGTGTACATTGGAAATTTTGCTTAAGTTTAAAGACTAACAGTAAATGATGACTTCAATAGAACGGGCTGTCAGGGATGAAACTTCAGTGCTCCTGAGTGAGCGCTTGAGGCTGGGAGACAAATGAAAGCTATGGAAATAGTAATTGACAGGTGTGCTTTTTTCTCCTCTTCTATTATAACGATCAAACCAGCATTAAATTGGTAAACCATTGAGAAATGAAACAGATGAATTAGAGGATGGAGGTAAGTAGATGTCTGACTGATGAGAATTTACAAAATTATGTAGACAAGAAAGAGAGATGTTTTTATTTAGGTTGTATAGAGGGGAGAATACAGAATCTTGAACTCTACAAAGCAGGTTGTTGTATCAGACAGTGTTATTTAACAGAGGAGTGAATTTTATAGGTTTGTCTTGTAGAACCTCTGGTAATTTTGGTAGTAGATGAGTACATTTAAGCATGTGGGAGAGAAAAGCGTTAGGTCTGACACAGAATGTTGAATGTCTGGTTCAGCCTTTCTGAGTGAGTGCACAAGCAGGGGAGCTCTAGGGCATACCTGAAAGCATCAGTCGCTGGCCATGAAAACTTGGGTAATAACCTTTTTTCCCCTGATTGATTCAACAGGTGACTGTCAAAGTGAAGAAGCATCCTATCCTGTGGTAGCATTTTAGCTAAACACGTGATACAGTCTGATTTCTAGGATAGGGGGGTTTGGGTTTTGATGGAGCTCTCTGAGAGCTGCGTTTCCATTGATGCGGCGCCTGGAGTGACCACTGTGGGTGACTTCCCGTATTACAGTTTGAATGATTTCTCCTGCAGATATCATGAACATAAAATGAAGAGGTTTTCTGGACATGTTGTTTGTTGGGCAGCATTGCTGGGTAGTCCTATTGCACACAGCTAAACAGTTGTTTTATTTCCTTTCAGAAGTGATGGATTAGTTCATTCAGTAAGCTCCAAGAAAGAGAAACCAAGAAATTCTCCTCCCAGATCCATTAAATTGCCTTATACCATTGATTTCAAAAATAGACCTGGAAAAATGAAGTTTTAAGAGCAAAACCAAAGAGTAAAGTGTATTATTTTTAATGATTGATGTAACAGTAAAGCTTTAAGCATTGGCAACTTAAGAAATCAACACATAATATGTGATTTCTTCTAGAACTACAAAATTTGGCAGATGTGTGCAAGTTATAGATGGGCTTGTTTGCACATAAAAATTATTTCAAAGCAAGGTCTTAAGAGCCATAATGAAAAAAAATGTTCAGACATGGAAATATTATGGAATAGTTATTTCGGAACAGCTATTCCTGAACACTATTCTTTTAAGTTATAGTAATGTAGATCGTTGACTTGAAAGCTGTAGAAATACAGCATTATACTCATTTGTTGAGTAACGCCGAGCTTTTTTTTTCTTTTTCCTTTATGCTCAATGTATTCTTGAAAGCTTGTTGCTCCCTTTTTTCAGAGACATATGTATTCTTGACATCAGAAACTTAAATCCAAACCTGCCATTTTCAAGGTTTTTTTCTTCTTTTATTTAGTTCTGTGTTGTTTAGCACAGGAGCTGGTCACATGATGGTTAAACTATAAAAGAATAAAACAACGTGAAGGTAAAGATTATTCATTTCAGGGTAGAACTTTGATAAGTGGAAGAGGTCATTATTAGTTAGAAGCATTCATATCATGCACGTAAGAGGTGCCTTCAGGACTGGCAGGATTGGAGGTCTGTTTTGCTGGATGTTGTTGAGCAGGATATTATAATTACTGTTGTTCATTTGTGCTGACAGACATTTATGTAGAGATTGCGTGAAAAGGCCACAGGGAGGTTGGTAGCTGTACAAATATAGAATAAATGACAGTGGGGGGTCCAAAAATCTTGTAACTTGAAGAATGCTAGAAGCATGAGGATAGTGGGTGTAAACTACAGTCAAAATGGTGAAGAATTTGCACACTGTTATTAATTACATGTGTCAGAATGTGTGTGTATGGTTAAGAAAATAACAGGAATGAGAATGTTTAAGAAAATAGCAGGAATTTGCCCCCTCACCCCCCACGAGCCATTTCTTCTTTAATTCTGTTAACTAAGAAGGAGGAGGCACGTTGCCTTTAAAGAATTGCTGCAGAGGGCTTTGGCTCATGAAAAGCTTTTCTGTCTTGTGTTTGTTTCAGATCCTTTGATCTCTTTTGGTTTGATGAGTATGTGTCATCACTTGGTATTGCAATTGCTTCCTCTTGCTCAGATATGACAGTAATAAATATATTCACCAAAGAGTGTAATTTAAAATTTATATTATTCAGAGTTACTGGCAAGTACTGTAGCCTAAATGGTGAAAATGAGGGGAAGTCTGATTCAGGTTGATTTTTTTAAAAATAATTGATCTGTCTTATCAATATGCATAATAAGCTTATCAAAACAGACTTTTCAAAAATTAAAGAAGAAAAAGCTCAATATAAAATGATTGTAAATGTAATTGAGTATTGTAATTTACTTTCACTTTACAGGAAAAGGCTTTCAGCTTCACCTCTTAAGCAGCTTTAGGAAACTGCATACTGACTCCTGGCAGTAGTGTATTGATTGAAAGCATCCAGAGTGTCTGGAAAACATAAGTGTACACAAATTCATCTGAAAGGGATGTGTTTTACAGAAAGAAACTCCATCACTGTCCAGGGTTTGTAAAAAGTATGTTAACTTCAAAAGTACTGGGTATACTATACTGTATAATAAAGAGCTTAATAATAACAGGTGTTTAAAAAAATGTTTTTAAATCATTCTGTAAATGCTTAACTAATCTGCACAGCACCTGTTTCATAACTGGGAGGAAATTGGGCAGAAAAATGAAACTACTCGGCTACTACCAGAGACTAAAATTAAAATCAACATGGAGTAAAACCAGAAAATCTTTCAGGAAACATTCTCAAGTTGTTAGAGAATGAATTAAGGTCTCCCCCTGAAACTCAGTGGGAGCTTTGGCCCATGGACATATATAGGACTTTTTTCTCCCCCTGGTGTAGTTTACCTTATTTTTGTGTTATATAATCATATGTCACAAATTCGTCTTAACACGTTTTTCATTCTTTTTATAAAATCAGATTAGGACGTGCATTGTCCCAGTAAAATTTATGTAGGTTTATTTTTTGTTTTCCCTCCGTTCTCATATATGCTCTCTGCCTCCAAATGTAAAGCTTGGCTACGCTTAGGCTTGGGTTTAGGTAGACTCATGCTTAAACCAGTTAAGTAACTGCAAGTAATGTCAGTGATACAAACGGTGTTATCCTGGATCTGTGTTCTGACAGTTATGTAGTCTGATACAGACTTTCCCTATCCTTGATGATCAGACTGTTCCCTAGTATACATTTCAGAACAGATTTATTCACTGCTACGCACTTAAAGAAGTTGGTACTGTTCATTTCTGGGGCTGTTGAGCACCATTTGGAATAGCAGCTGCTGAGGTAACGATTTGGACCTGCCCCCAACCACCCTTGAAAGGAGAAACATCGTGGGCGCACAAAACCTTTCCAAAGTATCAACGGCATGCAAGCCTGAAAGCATTTGCATATTTTATTTTAACAGATTTTTTTCCCCACCATGAATATGTTTATCTTGCTTGCAGATCCTGAGTCTGACTGTGTGATGTCAAGCAGGAATGACTTCAGGATTTTTTGTGTATCTAAGCCTCCCATAAGCACATGAGCAAGGGCATTTTCTTTCTGATTACCTGCCAGGTTGTGACAAACTTAAAGAAATACGATCTTATGGGTAAGACTTAGTTATCAGCTCAGTTTACTGTATCCTGTGATTTATTGGAGCCTGCAGTCCATGTAATGGGAGATGCCAGCTCTCATTTGAGGGAGCTCTAAGAAAGAATGAGAAACTCGCCTTCAGGCCTGGGCCAGGTCTCTGAAATACTGGTAAAAAAAGAGCTTATAGTGAGGTTATTATTTGAAACGAAGCCAAATTTTAGGCCGGTCTGTCTTCATCTCATTCCTGCTACTCCTCCCAAAACAGCCAGACTTCCACCCTTCTGCCTAGTAAACACACCAGTCTTTATAATCTGTGATCCTAAGGAAACAAACCTTGGGAAAACTCTGCTGGGTCGCACCACCAAAGTCTGGGTGTCAGTTTTGTATGAGAAGTTAAGTTCTAGGACTAGTTAACCTGTGAGAGCAGTGGAAGGTTCCTATCAGTGCAAATGGGCATCAGAACAGATGTGCTACTAAATGTCTGAATCTGTAGTATTACTGTTGGGTTTATATTGCCAGGGGTGGTTTTCTTTGGACAGTAAGAGGATAAAAATCAGCTTTACAATGGTACAAGTATGATGAGACTACGTCCAATCCTTAGCATCGCTTTCACAAAATGCCTCACTTGTGCTGGTCATTGCTTTCCCTGCCTTTGGAAATAGTAGAATAAATGTAGCAGAAGGTAGGTGAGCTGAAAAAATACCAAGGGGACAAACTATGTTCCTGTAAGATGACTTTGTGGCCATTATATTTTCCCTGTTCTCGGTCACTGTACAAGATACTTGCCCGCGCCGGGCAGCTGGCTGAAGCACGGCACCCAGAACAGTGGCCGGAGCGTGTTTGCGTGGGAAGAGCTGTACAGTGTGGGCTGCAGGCTCAGCGACGCCCCCGCGTCATCTTCCCGCTGCGGCCACCAGGAAATGCTGAGGAGAGAGTTTAAGAGTAGGACACGTGTGGAGTAAACTTTTGCAGAATATTCTGCTGGCAGCCTGAAATCTGTGGCTTGGGAACTTCCTGAGACAAAGAGCTGGACTCTTGAGTTCAATAGATATATTTTATTCTTATATTTTATTTCATGAATTTGGTTAGTTGTTCTGTGGACCCGTGCAAACTTGGAACATCCTGTGTCAAAGAGCTCCAGAGTTTGAATGTGTTATGCAGAAAGATACCCATTTTACTTGCTTTTGAACTTGTCATGAGCTAGTTTCATTTCATACACCCTACCTCTTTTATTGGAAGAAACAGTGCAAATTCATTTTTTATACGTGTGAAATCTTATGTGGCACAGAGCCCTTTGTCATAGTGCCACAGTCAACTCTTTTCCAGCCTGAAGAGTCACAGGGTACTTGGCTAGTCCTTGTGTGGGGTAACCTACAGATCTTTGGTCATCCACATTGTCTTCTATTACTCTTTTCCAGTTTTCATGTAATCTTATAAAAATGGACCAGAAATAAAAACAGTCATCAAGGGGTGGATGCGTCTTGTGTTTATTACACTGAAATTAGGGTGTTCTCATTTTGTTCTCTGTTCCTTAATATGTGTTTTTCTTTTTCATTCATAGTATTTTCAAGCTGTTATGAGAGCTGTGTTGACTTGCCTAATATAACATATTGTCATATGCCTGCTAGCGTTGTTCTTTTGAATAGTTTGTACCAATTTGGCCAGTGCAGGTGTCAGGCTACCTGAAATGTTGTGGCTTTCCCTTGGGGTGCTTTATAAAATTGCCATGATGTTAGCCATTTTGCAGTCTTCCAATACTGAGGCAGTTTTAAAAGACAGTCATACTGCTGTTTCATCTGTGAATTCCTTAAGAACGCTTTCATAAGTATCATCTGATCTGTACAAATTATTATTGTTCAGATGTTAGTTCTGTAGCCTCTTCCACCAAAACCTCCATTTGAAATGGATAATCCAACCAGTCCTTCATAAAGAAATGTTTTGATATGGTGGTTCCTCCAAGTTCTGGGTTCTCTATATGCAGAGCTCAAAACACTCAATTTATTTTCTGCCTTAAGTGCTGCTTTAATCCTTGATCATCTATTGGCCAGACCAGCAAGCTTTGCATTTGGACATGAAAAAGGGATTGTTGTTAATTCTTGTGTCTTCTGCTAGTCATTTCTCAGCCTGTCTTTTGGCTTGCTTTATTGTGGTTTGAATTTGCTTTGGTTTTGTTGGTTTTTTTTAATTTAACCTGCAACAGCTCATGAGTCTTTCTACTTCCTTCATTTGGACACAACTCCAGCTTTCAGAAGGATGTTTTCTTGTTTCTGATGACCTCTCATACCCTGCTGTTCAGCTACGCTGGCTTCCTCTTCCACTTTCTCAAATATTTTTTGCTGCGTGGCATATATTTGCTCTCAGCCTCCAGTGTGGTATCTCTGTTTACCATACTGCCTGGGAAGGTTTAGCTCTCTTAGCTTCCCCATTTAGCTAAATCTTCCTTTCAGCAAGATTTAATGTATCCTCCAGGGTGACTGAAAAATCAGATTTCAAAGGTTTTATCAGTCCTGTCAAAATTTCCTAGTATGTGTATCAACACTACCTACAGTTACAAACCCATTAAAAATATCCAAACTGTAAAAACTGTGTGTGAATGTGTAAGCATGTGTGTGTGTGTTCGTTGTAGATAGGGAGCAGATAATCACTCTTGACAGGAAGAATAATTCTAAGTGTAGCATCTAGGCAGTCGAAGCTGGTTTTTGTTTCTTTTCATCAGGCTCTAAACTAGCAGAAACTGTCCCTTCAGATGTAGTGCTGCTGTCTCCAGCACCTGTGGCTGCTCGAGAGGCCGCCGAGCTGCCTTTGCACCCAAGGAGTCTGGGAAGTGGGGTCTCGGTTTTGAGCTACTGCAGTTTGGAATTTGGGTCGTGATGGTTTAGCAAGACAACTTGTACAAGTAGGCACATTATTTGGAGCCATAGTTAAGCAAACTTTATTCCTGGAAGAATCTGGAGCACTCCTGGAAAGTAGCATGTCTTTGTCACAGCTGACTGATAGATCCAGCTGAGGAGTCAGTAAGTGTTAATGAAGGGCCTTAATAAGTGTGGACTGATGTGGTCTAAACAAGCTTAGTAAAGTCCTGTCACTTGGCTGTGGTATTGCTTCTAATGAACAAGCTTTTTGGAGATTCAGAAAGCGTAAGGGTAACTGGTTTGCATCATAAGACATCACTGACGCTGCTGCTCAAAGGGAAGAAAAACTGAGCAGGATTAGTAATTTTAAAATATTGTGATAGAAGAAGGTAAAAGAATTCCAGAAAAGATGAAACAGTGAGCAGGTGTTCTTTTTTAAACCAAAATGATGCAGTTTATTTAAATTTAATAGTAAAGTCAAGATACATGTATTCAAAAGGTGTCACAGTACCCAGCCATTAATCTTGATCTGCCCTGTTCCAGGCAAGAAGCATGTGTTCTGTGAACTTTCTTCTTTAAACTTCAAATGTGAGCTCTCTTTATGATAATATAATATTTTCCATGCTGTCTTTCGGAACCTTCCTCTGTGTGTTAGAAATATATGACATTGAGCTTTATCTGAAAGCTAATTTATTTTTAGACCTTGCAAGAGCTGCATGAGTAAGATGCAGAGGCTGAACAGCCTGGAAATACCCATCTCTGAGAAGCACCTCTTCTTGGTTGGTCACACTTGATTTCAGTTTGCCCATGACATGAACAGGTACAGGGTGTGTGCCAAAGTCCTTGCTTTGTTTGAGGTTGGTTATTTATAGTTTAATATGATTTTAAGGTGAGTGGCTCTATGTTAATTGAGTAAGGAAGAGCTTATACTGAGATGTGTCCTTGTTAATGGCTAGGGAGATCTATTCCAGAAGCAGCAGAAGGAGCACCCCAGAGGGTTTTGTCCGACTGGGGTGATGTGCTCTCACCTCTCCCTTTCCTGAGGCATCTCCCTGGGGAGTTATGTTCCTCTTGAGTGCACTAGCCCTGCTTTGTGCGGGTCCCCTCCGCCTTAGCAAGCCCTGCACCCTTACTCACCGTTTTCACTCTGCTCATGGTAATCTCCAGCACCAGAGATGTGTAGGAAAACAGAGGGGGGGTTTATTAAGCCTGACTTAGAGCAGAATCGCAAGGTGAAGATCCAGGAGGCAGCTTGAACAGACTGAACGGCTTGTTGCTGCCGGAGAGAGGGGGTGTCCCAACCTGCTGCCGGCTCCCTGTCTCTGCTCTCGCTGCTGCCGCCGTTGCACAGCTCTGGCGCTCGTCTCGTCCTTCTGTGAGCTGGCAGCCGGTGCCGTGTGAGAAACAGGGCTGACAGTGAAAAGCAGAAATCTCGTTCTAGCATTTGCTTAAGAAGGTTCCCCTCTCCTTATACCAGTATATAAAATCTGATTTTTCTTTCTCTTAAGGTATATGGCATGTTGATCACTTCTTACAGCGTTGCTGTTCAGAGGCTTTCCAAAGTACCCACGCCTTTTTCTTCAGTTCCTCTTCTTGCCACCCCCCCCAGCTGTAAAACCTTTTAGTGCCTGTATCATTCCTTTCATGTAGAAAGCAATATTAATTGTACCAATTGTACATGGATTTTGCTAATTCCTTAGTATCTGAGCCACTCTTAGGTTCTGATAGAGCGTCTCTGCATATTTTTTTTTTATTTTAGCACAGCTGACCATACTGGGAGCTTTCTGAGAAAAAAGCACAATATTCTGTATTATAAACAAAGCAAAAATGGTGCTAAGGAGATGAGAAGTGACACCAAGTGATGAGAAGCCATAAAACCCCAAAGTTGAGAGTCTAGGTGCACATTTTCATGGGCTGCTGTCAATATCAGTATTAAAGTGTAATTGTCAACCACACAATGAAATGTTACCTTTCAAAAAATAAAATATAACATACATTTTGTGCTTACCATATTGGCGCATCTCTGAAAAACACTGTGTTTTATTAGGTGTGTGAGCTGGAACTCAAGAAAACTATTTAGATTAAATGTGCTTATTAAACAGAGATAGCAACACCCCTATAATGCCAAAGGATTAAAAAAAAAAAGGGAAGGGGGGAGAAGTGTAGTTATACATGAACACTTTAGAGTCCTGTTTTGCTGTCTACGTGAAATGACTTGATTTTTTTTCTTCTAAGGAAGCAGGGTTTTTTCTATGTTTTTTTTTTTTTTTTTTTTTTTTTTTTTTTGCCTTGTTCCTGTTAAAACAGTGGACTGGAAACGGCGATGTTCTGTGACCTATTGTATTAACTGGGGCTAGTGCCAAGAAAACTTTTCTGCCTGCCTGGAGAAAGAGTGCTGATTTTCAGGTTCAATGTTTTATACTACCTGGGTTATAAAAATATTGTGAATTTCTGTGCAGCTGACAGCTTGTCTTTCCAATTCAATAAAGCAGCTACTAGCAACTGGTTAATTATTAATCTTTGGATTCAAAGTTTTCTGATTGTTTTGCTTTCTTTTTTTAACCTAAACTGTGCTCTACACCTATGTCTAACATGCTCTAACATCTACAAGGGGGTATATTTTACCATGAGAGTTTTTAAATTGCAGCTTTCAGATGCCAAATAAATAACTTCTTTCGGATATTAAATATTTTACAACTGAAACTAAGATACACATATTCTACAAATTTTTTTTTAATCTATCAGTAACTTGATAAGTTTAAATTTTCAGATGCATGATATTTGGTGACATGATAACAAAATAAGGAAAATATCTTTATTAACATGAAACACTTTGGTCCTGTTGAATCTTGGGAAGCAACTCATTATACATTGAATAGCTATTTAGGGGATTTCAGAGATGACACAGATGTTAATTTAAACTTGTTTGAAAAATAGTTTGAAAAACATAAAACTTTTAATCTTTTTAACAGGGAGTAAATGCCCTTTATATTTAAATCTCTGAAACATCTTTGGTTGAACAGTGGAAATGCTTTGGAGAGCAGTAAAAGTGGAATTGGCTCCGTTGTTCAGAATATTAGATCCCTGTAAATGCTCAATAACAGATAATGAGGATAAGTGAGAAATCCAACCAGGAGTGTAAAGAGAGGCTCATTCTTGCAATGAGCTCCATATGGATAGACATTTCTGCCTTTGCAGAACATCACTTTTATCAGCAGGTCCCCACATAGTACATGGATCAACTGTGTAGAGCTGATTGCATCATCAAAATGAAGTGAAAGCATGGCTCGGTTGGCTAAATGTTGTGTGATATTCTTGATCATGAGGTTAAAGCCTGTGATTATTTTTTTTCCATTAGGTGTTTCATCCAGCTATTCTTACAGTCTTTATTTTCTGTCTGGGATAACAGGCTTTGATTTGGATTGAAACCTTTTAGTCCTAACAGCAGTTTCTGGGGAATTTCTGGTCCTCTAAACTACCCGCTTCAGGACACCAGGTCACAGTTACATCCTACATGAGACCCCAGCTGTAATGCTCCATTTACTGTCCCTATCTGCCTTCCCCTCACATGTGCTCATATTTTCCCCTCTGTCCAACTCCTTGCAGCCCTCCCTGGTTTCTTCCACCTCCTCCCAAATCTGTAAGCTCCCTCTTGCAGTGCTCTCTATATTTTTGGGCTTGGCTGGCCAAAATCCACCCTGTCCTTTTGTTAATCAAATTTTACATGCATTTACTGGTTAGGAAGTGTGTGCTTACCCACCAGGCGAGCAGAAAGGGTGTCTGTCTGTCTGCAGAATGATGTTCCTGGTGGGGTTCTTTCCTCTAACACGATCAGTGGTGTTAAAGCTTTTGAGTTCTCCCTGTCTTTCGCTGAGTCTCTGTCCAGGTGTGAGATTTCGTTAAGCCTACAGGATCTTCATGTCTTTAAAATCTTTCACTCTCTGTTAAACTGGGTGGTAGTTGGGTGACAAGTTACGGTAAGTCCCATTTGCCTGTGAGAAAAGCGGGGACTGTCATTTTGGAACTGATACTAAGTTGAAACTCAACTTTCTAGAGGTGTGAAAGCTGGTTTATTGTGTCCGTATGAGTGACTGAATGTGATCCCTTTCAGTCTGATCAGTTACGTGCATTCAAAATAAAAGGGGAAAATCATTAAAATTTGAAGTATGTCTGTGGATGAAACAATATCAGTATTAATAAACTTTGTGACTAATTAAAACCCCAAGAACCATCAGCCTCCTGTGACTTCAAATTAGAATTTTTCTCTTTCATCTTGAGACTTTACCCTAGCAATAACAAAGTATCTATATTTTAGATAGATCTATATTAAAGTGTCTATAATTTAAAGTAGCTTTACATTATATCTATTTAGTAAAGTGATTGTTAAAGCTGTCCATTCATTTCCGAGAGAGTGTCATTTTTTGGGCCAGGTCAGACACTACCAGCTGGTTTGATTGATGATGCTGATGCCTTCTGTTCATGGAAGGCATTTAATCAGTCAGGAAATTAAGGCACTTTGCTGCCTCAAATACACTAGAAGCAGAATTTGGGGGTTAACTGCCGCAACAGCCTTGCAGCACAGAGCAGCAAGGTCAACAGGTCGACAGAGGAAGTTAGGAGGCATCTACTGCTTCAAAGGAGTTTGTAGGTGAGCAGGCTGCAAGCACCCCAAGGGGAACTTGGCACCGGTACTGAAGTCATTGCTGCCTCTGGTGTAAAATGAGTCATGAAATGAACCATCCACTGTGCTGGTTTATGGCTTTCTCTGAAAATTGCCACTACAGACAACATGTGGACTTTGCACACTGTGCTGGGACATGAGGTCAGTGCAAATGCAAAGTACAGCATCACTGTTGCCTTCAAACCGAAGACACAGACTGTCTTTTGACTTGGCACTTTTCACTCCAGATGTTTTGTGAGCAGCTGTGATTATCATCAGTCTACTGCACAGTAGCTACATTTTTAAGACCTGAGAATGCATTGACTTAAATGGCAGAGGGAGAATCTGCCACGTTTTTCTGTCTAGACATGCTTTTAGCTGCAGTATCTTGAAATAACAGAACATAGGTTTGTAAAAATTGAAATACAGCAGATAGTGTCTTGATATCATGGTGGGAAGTGACTGCATAGCCATTTGATGGAGACACGTGAAACCAGAACCTGGTGGCTGATGCTAATGCATGGGCTGACACCTTCTTCCCCTGCAGCAAAGCTGTGCTTTTACTTCTTGGTTGTAACATATATTTGAATGATAAATATGGGCACTGAATCTCCCAGTTACTGGTTTCACATACGTTTCTGAACTCTTAATACTTTGCAAATACACTTAAAGCATGAGGAGATATTTATAAAATATTTGCCTTTGACCATTGTAAGCTTTGGATTCAATAAAAATACCATTCAGTCTCCAAACTAACAAACATACAAAGGGATGACAGCTGCATTTTACTATAAAATTTGTTTGCGCTCCGGTGCAGTGATTGTTGCGAGGCTGAAGTAGTTCTGTACCTTAGTTTTTCCTGCTTGCAAATGTTAAGAGGAGTGTATCTGACAAACAGGTTCAGATTGGTAGCAAGAATTACAATCAGTCTCAAGGGAGAACTTCTGTCAAGAGCCGGATTTTCTGCAAAAGTTGGGTGAGCCACTCTTGACACTTCTGCACTGGAGATGTTAGGAGCAAAGTGCGATCAGACAGTAGTGAGATCAGTCTTTTCCAGGGCTGCGAGCTGGGAGGAGAGGTGTCGGTCTCTTTTCCCAGGTAAACAGGACAAGAGGAAATGGCCTCAGGCTGCACCAAGGGAGGTTTAGATTGGATATTGGGGAAAATTTCTTCACCGAAAGGGTTGTCAAGCATTAGAACAGGCCACCCAGGGAAGCGGTTGAGTCATCATCCCTGGAGTTATTTAGAAGATGTGTAGGTGTGGTGCGTAGGGACGTGGTTTAGTGGTGGACTTGGCAGTCTTAGGTTTATGGTTGGACTTGATGGTCTTAAGGGTCTTTTCCAACCTAAATGATTCTATGATTCTATGTAATATATTCCAGAGAGGTATTATTTATTCTGAAAAGAATTTGGCATCTATTAGTTGGGATTTTTTCTTCTTTACCCACCTCCCCACCCCCACCCCAGTTTCTGTAAAGCACTCTGGAAGTTTTCACTAACAACTTCTGTCTTCTTAGCTGACATATGGAGAAGCCACAATGTTGGCATGAAGCTGTCTCCTGGTAATCGTGCCAGCAGAGTGTTATTTTGTGGCATTGTTTAATACAGGAAACTGCTTTGCATTTTGTCTGTAATTTCAGCTTTTCCGAATGTTTGTTTTTGGATTCATAATGTTAATATTGACAGTGTCTTTTGCATATTGAGGTGTCTAATAAAAGGGATAATGGTAGCATGAAATACTTCTTGGTGATCTTGGGTGGGGTTTTTTTTGTGTTTCCCGCTCCTTTATGTGTCGTTAAATGAATTCTCTGTAGTAGATATTGAAGAATAGCTATTCTAGGAAAAGTTGCGATATGGAAATGCCAACTTTTTTTGTCTGAAAGCCTTCAAGTTCTATGTGCATTTTTCATAGATAATTCTTTGCAGTTCACTATTACTGGTAACATTAAGATCCATCTTAGCTGCATAACAGTGAACCAGGTGCTTCTCTGTTAACACAGAAAGCAAAACTGTCAGTTCAGGTCAAATCCTGATTCTTTGCTCACAGCACCGATAGGCAAAGCAGGAGGAAGGGAGAGGGATTTCCACATCCCCGCTTGTTTCCTGACTTACGGACTGAGCAAATTTGGTTTGGGAAGTAACTGAGACTAAATATAAAGGCTTCAAAGTCCTTTTAAATAGTAACAGCCAACATTTTAAATAGCAAATTGTATATATAATCCCAGTGCTGTTGAAGTCAGCATTAAAAGTCCCACTGGCTTGAGCAGGGCTGGGATTTCACACACAGTGTTTGAAGCACCATCAGGACACGGATTGATTCTCCATTGCCCCGTCCAAGAGGTGGGTAGGTATCATTGCCTTTAATTTGCAGACCAAGATAGCAAGATGAAACAACTCGGTCCTTCCTTCACAGAGAGTTGGTTAGTGCTGGGACAGTAGTTTGGGGTTTTCTTCATCTCAGCAGTCAGTTCATGCCTGACACCATCTTTTACGGAGCATTTTTGCATGGTATCCCTGCACGTTAATTTTATATTCTGTTCTTTGGCCTTGTTTTTACTTGCCTGTCTCTTTACTAACCCTTTCATTTATTGTGTGCTTCTCTAGCATTTTTTCCCCCTAGTTAATTTATGGTGGTTCTATTTCTGGCCATCAGATTTCCTCTCCTCCTTTTATGGTTGTAACAGAGCATGCTTGTAAATCGTCCTTCAGACTGCACGCACTGGCTGCCGCCTTGCTGCAAAATGTGAGCAACTCTACCCTGTCACTATTATGCTCTGACATTTAGTAGGTGTATTGACATTGTTCCAGAAGTACTGTTTTCTTAATTTTTTTAAATGGTTTTAAAATAACTTTCCTAGCCTTCAGTGTCTCTTCATACACTTAATAGATGTATTCTAATATGTGTAAATATTTGCTGAAGTATTTGGAAATAATCTGTACAAGCTTAATTTTTACTTTACTGCCAGTTGCAGGCAGTTCTTTCAGGTGATGTGAAATTCATTTATCTGCTTTGGTTGTATATTGTATTCTACACAAAAACTTAAATTACTTTCATAACAAAGACATCATCTGCACAATGGTGGACGTGCTTGCTGTATCCAACATCTTATGATGTGCTTCTGGAAACAAATAATACACTATCTTTTTAGATATCCTATTAATTTCCCCAGTCTGTTCCTTGTTGTACTTGTTCTCAGTTTAATGCTGGCTTCTTTCCTCTATCAAATGAGATCTTGTGGAGTACCTTGGCATGTATTGTGATTTAATAGTCATTAACTGGGTTTCCTCTATGGACAAAGAAAGACTGGCACAGCCAGAACTCCTGGGGTCCCTCTCTCTCCTCTCCCCTTGAGCCTTGAGCTCTGGCCTTCTGACAGCTGGGGTCTCATCAGTGTTCTCTGGTATTTGGTGTGAGGATTCATCACTCAGTAAAAGGCAGTACTCATTTCTTCAAGAGCTGTGTTCAGTGATTTTGTAACAGCATCAAATGGCGCGGGGTAAGTGAGCTGAATCTGAATCTGAACATAGGTTTTCTTAGGTGAAGCACTCTTTCTGCGGTCGGTAGCCCTTGTTTTCTACATGTAGAGCAAAGTTATGTTGAAATTTGCAAGTGTAATTCTTTATAACAAAATGTTAAAATGTGGCAGCTTGATAAGTGAATTGCCACTTGCTTTCTGCTAAGCGTTACAATCAGCTTTGGCCCCAAACTGAAACTTCACTCCCAAGTACTCCTGCATTTTGTTCTGGGACAAATCCAAAATCCACAGAGTATCTCTGTCCTGGGTCTGGTTGGGAAGGCATTGGGCTTTGCCAAGAGCAGTGATTTTTACCAGATTTCAGTGCAAGAGGTGACAATGTCTTTGGAACAAATAATTCTGTGAGATTTCTGCTAACGTGGTGGCAGCTGTTTTTTGGAGTTCCACCTTTGCTCGCACCTTGGGTTGCTCTTGCTGCCAAAGCAGTTGCTTGATCCACACCTAAACCCTAGTGTAAAACTCACCAAAGTCTGTATCCAAACTAGTGCTTCTTGGTGTACCTTTGCACGTGTTATCACATCGCTATTGATCTCACATATTTCCAAAGTGGAGGAGAGGGAAGGACAGAGGAGGAACCACCATCTGTATGACCAGCTTAATTCAGTATATGCTCAGTAATGCATTATGTGACTGTAGTGGGCTATTCATTTTAAATGTTATTATCACTGTTCATGGAGGCATAGCTGAAATACTAGCTTGAGCATTAGGTCATGTATATTTAAATGCTAATAGTTGTAAAAATGGTAAGCGCTTACTAGCAGTGTAGCTTTTTACTGGAAGGATCGGATGGGTTGGTAATATTTCCTCAAGTGTTTGAATAATCCATAGGTTGCTTTGACTAAAAAATAGGAATACGTGTTTGTAACCTAAGTGTGCCTAGGGGAATACTAGTCATGTATTCCTCCAGAAATTTTGGAAATGCATCCAGATAGATACAAAGTCTAATATTCAATGATTCTTCAGGTCCCTGAAATATTGACTGATACATAACAGAAGATGATAGTAGGGTTAATTAAAAAATTTTGAGTATTCATTTAAATCTAAGAGTGATTCTGTGAGTAATTATTGAAATCCAAGGGTACTTGCTTTTTATGGAGGAATTCAGTATTACTGGAAAACCCTTTACATCAGCTCTCACTCTTCCTGCATTGTGCCTGCATTGTGAACAGGCCAGATGGTGCTTTGCTGCATGTGAGCACAGCAATAATTGCAGTTCTCGAAGTGAATGACTACGTTTTGCAGCATGACACCAATTTTAGATGAAAATGAGACCTGCTGTATTGACAGACACAAGCAGAGTGAAGCCATGGCCCACAGAGGGGGAGTGGACTTGCTTTCTGGCTATTCCCTCCTATTATTCCTTATGTACATTAACAAATGTCTATGTAAATCAGGGCCATTTGAAGAGATGTGTGCATGGTGTGAAGTTTCAGAAATTATTCCCCATCCTCCCCAAGGCGGTATGTTTCAGGATCCTGACAACTTTATTACAGTATTATGAAAAGGTATGAAGCATAATAGATATTGGTCTGTGTTTTGAAATACAAATTTTGATTGGTAGAGCTGGAGATCATTTTGCTGCCGTTTACTCTTTATCACCAGTTGAAAACATTTGTTTTCTAACTCTACACCAAGTAGTTTCCAGTCTCCAAGTAGTCTGACCAACTTTACTGTTAAGTGCACTTTGACTCCCCTGTTCTGCCAGAAATCTCATCCCTAGTCTCCTGGTCTGCTCGGAAATGCCTTGCCTCCCTTTCCTGCTCTTCTCTTTTTACTTTATCCCTCTTGCCAGGATGCCTTTTCTCCTCTCCCCCTTCTCTTTGAAATGGCGGTGTGCCGCTCTGCGGTCCCTCTGTTGGGGAACTGTTGCGGTCCCAGAGTTGCCTGACCTTTGTGGATGGGAGGTGACGAGATGTTGGAGGCAGGTTGTCAGCTTCAGCAGGTCTTAATAGGAGAGCGATGGGGAACTGGGGAGGGGAGGGGAAGAGAGCTGGCTTGGGAGAAGGTTGCTAGGGATTAGGTTTCCATCTGCCACTCTCTCATCTGTCCTTACCCTGGTCCTGGGCTGCCAGTGCTCCCTTCCTTTTCTGCTGTTGAAAAGAAGGAGGAAAGCATGGGCTTTTGTTTGTTTAAAAGCATAAAAGAAAGGAGGAATTAAGCTCATTAGTCCTCCCTTATTAGTCACCATTGACTGTAGGGAGTAAGCTTGAGTAAATAGAGGCTTGCAAAATGGCGTAAAATCATTCAATAGGAGCAGTTAAGGGGAAGCTGAAAGTCCATTTTTCGTTTCTGCATATTTGAAAAATAGTGGAAGTAGGTGATTTTTAATTCTGATACTCTGATGTAAATCTGATGTTTGAACAATTAATTATATCACCAGTTGTTTGTTTCCCCCTTACTGATTGTCAAAAGAATCTAAACACTTTTGAAACAACAATTTTGATTCACGCTTGGGTCAGGTCTGCAGTACACGTTATAGATTGGATTATATACTGCTGTGTGACTTCTAAGAGCAAATTTGTTACATTATATGAGAGCGCTGAAGTAATATATATGAATATATCTGCAGTACATGAACATTTTCAAGTAACTACTTGTGTTTAGTAGGATGTTGTTTTATTTGGGAGACAAGTTTCTGTTTTCTTGCTCTTGGCTTTGTCTTTGATCTAGGCTGTGCTAGGAAATAGACCTAATTCTGTGTTATCTGCTCTGATGAAAAATGATTTCTTGATTTTAATCATAGAAAGAGAATTCCTGTTGACAAGTTACTGGGTTGACCATACTTAGAAATTGGCTGGGTGTTGAGGGTGCCTGGTCAACATAATCTTTATGTAAGTAATTTGTTACGGTATTTTGTACGTACCAAATAGGCAGCATTTGACAGTGAAACAGTACAAGTTTTCAGATAAACAGAGAATACAGGTATAGGTAGCCTAAAAATTCACAGGTAAGCTACTGATGCCTGTTACTGCTGCTACTGTTTTGGCAGCTGCAGCTACTAGTAACCACTGTGGAAACTGAAGATATTAACAGGAAAAATTATCTTGGGAAAGCAGTAATTAGTACATGCTTAGCACATTTGCATGTTTGATGAATACAAGTGGTGTAGCAACAAGAGTGACATAATACTAGCAGCTTGGTACTGTGCCCCCCTTCACCTCTCACCATGCCCACACACTGTTGCACAGGGCAACAAGCCCAGGAGCATTTGGAGGGATGGGAACACCTTTTTTGAACCACAATTCCTCTGTTCACCCTGGCCATTAGATCCAAACAGTTGTGCAACTTCAGTGAAGTGCTGTGTGCTTGTAGCTTCAGCAGTGTCACAGCACTAGGGGCTTTGGTACTCAAGCAGCAACCCTCACAGGACTGATGTGATGAACAGCAAGTGCAAGAGCTGGGATGCTGGGTCACCATCACAGTTAGCTCTTGTGCCACCGTTCTGTGTCTGATGGTGTCTTCCAAGCTGCTGGCAAGATTTTTCTCGGAGGTGTGCGTGTGAGAAGCCAATCTGCATCAAAAATTCTGTTAACTTGGGACAGCAGTGGCAGGTGGAGGTGGTCTCTTCCAGGCAGTACATGTAGAAAAGGAAAATGAGCACTAGATTTCATCCCATAGACAGCACTGTGGTTTTCCCCTTGGTTTTTTTTGAAAGTAATCACTTTTAAAGATTTAGTATAAATGCGGTAATTGCTCCTGACAGTCTCTGAAATTATGAGCATGTGTGTGGGCCGTTAGTATGTCTCCTATGAGCTTTATTGTATTTTTACATTATTTGCTTGCCCTTGAAGAAATGAGTTTCAGTGAAGACATTTTCACACGGGGCTTTAAGACAGGTAAGAGAAAACAGACGGTTGTTTACAGTGCTTGTAACAGCACCTTCATTGATATGTCTCATTTTTTAGCATCCTTTTATCTACATGTCTAAAATTAAATTAGATCTCCATTACTAAAATTAGAAGAGTCATTGGATTAAAGTGCTTCCTTTCTGATCCTTAACTGAATGAAAGGAGCTTCTTTTGATAAAACTATAATAGAATTAAATGCTCCACATCTCATCTACTGAAATCTTAAGGATGGAGTATTAACTTTATTATATCCACCAGACTAAAAACACCTTAGAAGGTGGGACAGAATTTTCAGAACAGTGAAATGAGGTTTATGTGAATAAGAGAGATCAGCCAACCCAGTATTACCCTTACACACCGGGTTTTTGTTTGAGGTAGCCTTTCCTCTCCACTTTACACAGACAGAACTCCTATTGTATTCAACACAAGTTTTACTTGTTTGAGGTGACATGCTTGTCATAAACTTCAGTGGATTACACTGATACTTAATACAAAGCTTGTGCATAAGTATTTTTACTAATTGGGACCATAGTATTCAGCATCATTGAGCTCAGGCATCTTAAGGGTTTCAGGATTAAATCTGCTTCTTTGCACTCCTACAAAATACATGCATTTTGTATGATTAAGTATTTGCATGTTTCTAAAATGCTTTCTTTTCCACTCCAGAAATCAACCATAGCTGAATCCCAGCCAGGTTCTTTTCTGCTGAGGTCTCTGGCTCAGAGGCACTGACTGAATCTTCAGTAGAAATGGTCTAGGGGAAGACCAACGATCCCAAAAGCATCTATGCCTTTAACAGGTCTGAGCTTGAGGATTGAACGGGAATATTAGAAAAAAGGATCCAAACTCCACATTTTGCAATGAGATATGTCATGTTATCTGGCAAGCAATTATTCTAGTGTTAAAAACCAATTTCATGTTTCTTAGAACTACAATAGATGGCTAAGTTTTCCCACAATTTAGAAGTAGTAAGACCAAATGCCTTCAGAACAGTTTAGCATAGCTTACCCTTAAGAAGGTGCAAATCCTTCAAGGTTGTTGCGGAATGTAGATTCATATGGCATGGAATGGACTTTCCACAAGGCCTTCCTACCTACTGCCAGGAGGCCCTGAAGGATGCTGTTGAGTGGTGGGTGATGGAAAAGTGACCTTTTGTCAAACACTGACTCACAGTCTATGCCAGTCCCATGCTCTGAGGTTATTGGGGGCTGGGATAGTGCAGCAGGATATGGAATGGAAACATTTTAGTCCCTTACCTATGGGGAGTGGCATGGGACCACTGTTGGGCCCAGTTGAGTTTCATCTGGACAAGATACGTTCAAGAGGTGCCCGAGTTCTGTCCACTTTTTTACAGAGAGTACTGCCATAGAGTGCCAGGTCTCATTTCTATTCATCCAGTCTTGCCAAAGAGCTGGGACTCAAGAGGACTAGACTTTTATGTAGATAAGCCTATTATGTAGCCATATCTGCCAAATTTTGCATGTACCCTAACATTAAAAAATTGAAAGTAAAGAGACAGAAAAGTTATTTCATTGATGCCATTTCAATTGTTGAATGTTTGTTGGGGGAGTGAAATTTATATGTCTTTACATTTGTCTATAAACTTGTCTTTGAGATGTGTTTGTTCTTCCTCTCACAAACTAAGTGGCATAGGAGGGAAAGCTGGTGTTCAAATTTCTTTCCTATAACTGGGTCATTTCTCCACAAAGAAATTTTCTGATTGTGCTGAGGTTATTTTAGTATGATGCAAGGTATTTTGTAATGCAGGCAAGTCTCTTTCATGTCTGATGTGTCACTCTTAGAAACAGAACTGTAGAAGAGTATCTTTGAAAAATGCTAAGGTGGTATTTGCAGTTTTTGTGCCTTCTTTTATTAGTGCCTGTTCCAGCTGATACATCTTTTACGTCAGCAGTTCCCAGACTTACCTGCTTTGGACTCTTTCCTGCATTCCAGCCTTGAAGCACTGTTTCCAGCTGGAAAGTTACAGTGCTTTTCTGGAATTAGGACATTCCCTGTGACCCTATTTCTGAGTGTCAGGATCCCACATGGGCTTGTGGACACGCACTCAGACCTGATGCTTGGTGCATAGTGTTAAAGCCTGGCTGGTCTTGGTTTAAGCTGGTCTTCATGACAGGTGACAAACGTGAGGTTTATCTGGCATAAGAAGGTCCAGGCCTGCGTGAAGAAGACAATTTGTTGTCATTCAGAGAAACAACAGGCATCTGCTAGGAATACAGAGAACCTCTAAGGAAAGATGCATAGGGAGGTGCTGACTATGTAATGGTGTCAGTCTCCTGTGGAAGAAGAGAACAAGGGGCAGGAGCTTTGGGATAAAAGCCTCATCTGCAGCAGGATAAATGAACTGTGGTCCCTAGATCAGGAGCAAGTGGGGCTGCAGTAGTCATGCTTCACAGATATTACATAAAGGAAGTCTTCAGAAGGGTTGGTAAGAACACGCTTGTGGTAGAAAATGCATTTAACCTGAAAAGCTGGCAGACCTAAACATACATTAGGCAAGCGTAGTACTCACTACTCACACTTGTAGTACAAGGTTATGTGGGTGGAGTGTAGTTTTAAGCTGAGCCTGTCTTATTCTAATTTTACATTTGGTTTTAAGAAACAAGCTAGGTTATGGCTTAAATCTTAGGCAAAATGCTAATTACAGAGAGCAAAGTTGCTCCTATCATCTGTTTTTAGGTTGGAAGAGGCTTAAAGTGCTAAAGGCGAGTCAGGTTCACGGAGGGGCAGGATGTGACTTGAAACATTTCCTTGTGCACAGTGAAGCGCTGATCTGAAGAGGAAGTGTTTGAAGGGTGGATAAATGTCTGTGTGTATATTTAGCGAAAACTTCTGTGACAAAGGGAAGCAGGGACTGGAAGGATTGCCAGGATTTCGGTGCGCAGCACTGGTGATGGAGGAGCCAGCTACCTGGAACAGGCAGCATCCAACCTTCTGTCCAGGCTGGGTGCTGGCAGCAGTGTCTGACCTCAGAAAATTTCTCCTGTGTGCCCAGTGTCATGTCAACATTGTTACAAATGAACAATTTAAATAGTACTGTTTTTCACATATATTTCAGTGAAGGCTATCAAAGCCTTTGCAAATACAGCATTTTAACTGACCTGTGAAATCTGTGAGGTCTATACTGATACACCCACTTTACAGAATTACTAAGGGACATAAACGTTGTGATGACTTTTTGAAGGAAATGAGTGTTGGAACTGCAGGAGGAATTAAATCCAAATTCACTTTTGTTAATTCAGGTGTATAAATAGGGCTTCCCAAGACATAGGGGTTGAAGAAGTAACCTTGTGAACTAAAAACTCTGTTTACAAATACGATGTTCGGTTTATTATATATGACATATATTTTACAAAAACAACTTTCTGATTTGTGGATTATTTACTTCAGGGCAGAAAAAGCTAACACTAACTTTTTGGAAAACGCAGTGTTTTCTGGAATGCTTGGTTCAGCATATATAAAACTATTTTTTGAGAATTTTATTTTGCTTAACTCCATTAAAAGAAATCTGAGCATCTGGTGGTGTAACAGCAAAATCTATAGTGCATTTCTCTTTCAAAATGCAGCTGAAGGCAATCTTCCCTCTGATATTTCTGATGAGTATGTGATAGCTATATCCGCTATTTCCAAGTTACTCATTTTGACAGATTAACTGTTTGAAGGGAATTTTCATGGGATTAATCTTTTTGTAAACATGTACTTAATAAATTAGAAGTTGACTAACAGGCAGTGATGACTAAATTATAATGTAGGAAATATTAATATGACAAGAATTCATGTATCTTAAGAGTGATTTCAGTTTGTGGTCTGTTTGCATATGTTGCTGTTAGCAGCAAACCAGCCAAAGAACAAACAATCCATCCCCTAGGTATATTTTTGCTCGTTTCCAGAATAAGTAATGTTAAGTGAAGAACTGCACACGTTTGTTTTCTAAAAGCAGCTTTGCTTTCCTACAAAAAAAAAAAAAAGAGAAAATCTGGAAAAAATCTTATTTAATGCAATTGATGTATCACAAAAACCAAAAAAACAAAGAAAGAAAAGAAATTGTATCCATGAGTACTGCTGGTTCTTGTA
>JAVJGI010000050.1:108429523-108486702 GCA_035590275.1 Ibycter americanus | reverse complement strand
AAAAGAAATTGTATCCATGAGCACTGCTGGTTCTTGTATTTGGGTCTTTAGTCATTTGTGGTCTTTCAAGTATAGTTTTCCTCATATATAGATCATTTCTTCTCTTAGAGCACCAAGAACATACATATGCTGAAGGCAATATTTGACATATATAAATTCTTTTTTTTTTTTTTTTTAAGGATAAAACACTTAGCAAATTAAACCAGGGCTCAAAAATGCTAAGGAATGATAAGAAGTTGCATTGCACTTCAGAAAGCAGAGAGGTTTGTCTTTTTGTTAATAATGAGCATATGTCAGACAAGGCTTTTTCCCTGTTAAAACCTATAGCAGGATTAGCAGAAAAGGTAGTGCCATTCAGGCAATGTGTATGCTAATTTCTGAAGGCTTGAAGTTTATTCCTTTTTCCTCCTTGCTATGTCTTCTCAGTTGATTAGCAATAAACCACTTATAAGCCAGGGCACAGGGGACTATGGCACAGAAGAAAATGCAAGGATGACAGGCTCGTTTACTGGCTTAGCACACAAACATGTTGTGCATATTGCCATTAGTCATCATGAGTTTGGAGTTCAGTTCAAAGAGATGCTTGTCAGTGCATTTCCAAAAGGATGCGTTATTCATTTCCATAACGATGCTGGTGGTGACTGCACGCTCAATACAAGCTGTGAAGAAACTGGAACTTCCTCTTAGTTCTTGTTTTGACTTGGAATACATGGTTTATACAAACTAGGTTCTATGGTATTAAAATTAATGAATAATTGTACGTGGTTTTCTGGCTAGAAGAAAGTTGAAAGCACACTTTTTAAAACACACAGCTTTGCCCAGACTCTGTTGGGTACATTACCGAGGAGAGCGTGTCCTGATTTGTTGGATGGATCAACCTCATCCGAATGGACTTTCTGGGTCCGCAGCTGGTTAGAATAGGCTGAGGAAACCAGGATGCTGAGGGAGTACTGGGCCCTTTTGTAGATGGCACGGGCCCTGGCACATCTGTCCACCATCCTTAGTGCTCTCCTGTTAAAAAGGGCACTGTCAGTGAACTGTCATTGAATGATGGCTCTGAGTGAGCCTTGGCTGGGTAGCAGTTCCAGAGACGTTTTAAAAGGACTCCAGAAATGTATGTAAATGCATGTCATAGGGAAAAATCTGAAACCCCAGAAAATTCATTTCATCCTGTCCCCCCCCAGGAGAAACTGTTGTAGCTCCTTTTCTGTCATGCTTGCCAGCACCAGGTGTTCTGATCATCCTGCAGGAGAATGATGGATCTCCCCTTTAAAGAGCTGTTATGGTCAATGGCAGGAAGCGGTGATGCCATGAGAAGACATTTAGTACATGTTTTTTAAGGAAAAAACCACAAATTTCTCAGAAGAAATATTCCTTACCAAGGGAGAGGAAGGAGTGGCTATGGACTGAATAGATTGAGGAGGAAAAATCCTGATAAAATCCTCACTGAGTTTTGTTAAAGGACATTTTAACAGGTCTGATTCAACAGCTTCTCAGTCGTCGTAATACTCACCTGAAGTTTAGCCTTGGGGCCCTAATTATTGCCCTGAATTAGAACTGAGCAAGCCTGTATATGCACTTTACCTGACCTGTGTACCATAGATTATACATTAACAGTTTTATTATACTTGCAAAAAAAATCTTGCTAAATGAAGTAAACTTTCTAATACTTTTCAAATGTGTAGAAAGAACTCTGTCAAAATCAAACTCTTTTTAGATAAAATTCTACATCTATGAAGTCTTTTTTCCAAAGTGTTTGAAAATCAGATCAAATTCTGTCTCCTCCTAATCTTGGTATTTAGCATTTTTTATCGGTTTGATTTCACATCAACAATTTACTCCAGCTGGGCCCACAAACATTTGTAACTTCCCTTACAAAATTAATTTCTTCTATTAATGAAAAATTTTTTTCCCCCCCCTATAGAAGTACATAATCAAGAACTGATTATACCAAACTGGCTAAAAATTTCCATGGGAGCTTGAATCAGGAGAATTCCCAATACAGAGAATGGAAATCAAGTGCAGCTAGATCAATGTAATTCCTGTTCATAGTTATTTATACAAGTAACAGGAACTAGGCTATGCTAATAAGTAAGTCAGCCTTTGAAGTACAAAGCATATGCAAATGTGTTAGCCAAAATTTGGAGTTTGGAATGTAATTAAGTGAGCAGAAGAAATATTGAGCATGCAGAAAAGTTACGGGACTATGGCCCACTTTCCAAGTGGAATTTACTACATTTTTTGAAGTCTGTCTTCATGTCCCAAATCTTTTTCATTCATCTGATTGTAATTTCGGTTGATAAATGATACTGTAAGCTATTGCAGTTCAAGATGCTTTGCATGTTAATGTTCATACATTCTTCCTGCTGTTTATGTAAATAAGGGACTTTTGCATTTACCTTTGCATTACTTAGATCTTAACAAGCACAGCATTTTTAGGAATGCTCAAACTTAGGTAATTTTGCTCCTTAATTTCTCACAGCTTCTTTCCAGCAGCAGCATTGAGTCACTATGTTCATCAGCTTTAAGGGGAATTTAAAGGGAAGGCTGGTACAGACCTAAGGTTATGGAAAAATGAAACATGAACATACGGAGTTTGAATATTAGAAAAATGAAAAAAATCACTTGTGAATGGATATAACTAGTTTTAGAAGAAAAAGCCAATACAGGAAGTATAGAAAAGGGAAAAATAGCAGGGCAAGAACAAACATTTTGAACACTGGAGTGGTAGCAGAAAGAAGTAAATTATATTAAAGAAGAAACCTATCATTTTAGTGTTAGGAAGCTGGTATGTACTTTCAAAGCATCCCTAGCCCATGCTGGCTTTCTCTGGGTTTTGGGGGGCTTTCTACTTCTTGGCTTTCCTTTAAAATCTACAAGTGCTTTAGCTGAAAGTTTTATGTGTTTCCTAGTGCCTAATTCTGAATTTTTAGGAAACATTCTGCAAGAGGTAGTTGCAGAGTGGCCTTGCTCTCATAAATAATGAAAGTTAATGAATGATGGTGAATACTCTGTAATGTGGGATGGAGTTCATTGCTCACTATCTGGAAGATGAGAGAAGTTATTCTGGAAAAACAATGTTTGTAATAGGCAAACCCACTAATGGTATTGTTCACATGAGCAGCTGTTGCAGCATTAGACTGCATACATACAAAATCTGAGGACTAGGTTTGAAGTAGCACTATGAGAGTGGTACCAGATTGAGTCAGAGTAGGTGCTTGGGTACTGACATACCACTTCAGATTTCTTTAGGGTATTGACCCATACACCACTGGTAGAGTTTAGCAACAGATTTTGAAGGCAGCACCTGAATGCAGTGAGGGGCATGGCTGGGGAGCTATGCCTGTAGTACATTAGTCCTCTTGTTTTTTAGGACTGTTGATGACAAAATACTGGTGTTTTGATTTACGCTGTAAAATTTCTTATAACACAGATGGAACTAACAAAAAAAAAAAAAAAAAAGATAAAATAGCACCATATCCAAGAGGAAAATGCTACATAGAATACCTTGGCACTTGCTGGGATATTTGCTCCTTCTTTCTTGATAAAAAGAGAGAGCTTTCAAAACAAATTTGAAAGCATGGATTAGGATGTGTACCCCATGTACATGTTTCCTACTTGTTTAGTAGGACACATATAATAGTAGTAATAGTATATATAGTAATAATTGTACAATGCAAATTACAGATTAAATTCTAAAGGGAAAATCCTCCATAATGAAAAGAATTTTCAGAAACTCACTCAGTTTACTGAAATTTAATTATCAGATTCAAATCTTTTTTAGCTCCAGAAGAGTCAAATGTTCCAGATTTTTAATTTTTAGAAAGACTTCAACAAGTATAGAAATTATATAGAACTAGAAATTTCAGGTAGTAGAAAAGCATAAATTTTTAATAATATTCAGGGCAATTTATAAAATATTGGAATCCAAGAGAAACACGTTGGCTTTAGCCAATAATTGGCTTTATTGTTAAAAATCTGCTTTGAATACTGTGTAGTGGAACACTTAGCATTTCCTGCTTCTGACTCTTGCTTAGCAGTGGTCACAGCAGTAGCTGGTGAAGCCTGGCAGGAAATTATCATGTGCAGCCCCACGTGCTTTCACTCCCCTTAAACTTTGTTTGCATCCTGTTTTTTAAACAGCTAATGAATCAGTGTCTCGCAGAAAACCAGAACTTGGAAGGTGTGGTATTTTAGCTTTGCTTAAAAATATGTTAACATGCATGCCTCTTTTCTGGGACTGGTAAAGGTTTTGCTTAGCCGTGTCTTATGATCTGATGTTTTATTGCCATACTGCCCATTATATTCGAGTGAGAATTGAGAACCTCATGAGATAACCACTGCACAAACCACCATTTACCTCTTCAGAAAGAGTTATTCATTCTTAGTCTACATCCTGTGTAGTACAGAATACTTTTGTTGGCAGAAGTGATCGTCAGACTACAGGATGTTAAAACGCCATCTTTAAAGATTACCCTTTTTATGCAATTTCTTGCTTCCATTTGCTCTCTGCTCAGCAAAACCGCCTGGGCGTGACCTGCACAGCGTGGCTTCAGTCAGTCGTAATTCTTCTGCTGAGGAAAGAGATTATTTACTAGATGGTTCAGGTTTGTCAAGAATGTGACTGGAACCAAAGAATACGTTGAGATTTCTGCTCATGTGTAAGCTGTGTATTATTCCCCCATGGAATACATGGATTTTGTGTGTTAAGATACTATTTAGATGTGGCTCCTGTGCTGCCTGGACTCCAGGAGAGACTGTGGATGGCAGTAGGAGATTTGGGAGTGCAGGGAATACACATCAGAACCATTCACAGATATCATTGCAAACAAAGTACATAAAATATTGAACTGGATCTCCACTGACAGAGAACACAGAAGGTCTGTGGAAAGCTGTAGTCATGATTGGCATCCTCAGAATTAGAATGAGGTTGGAGATCTGCTGGTTTAGGCAAGCTGTCTAGTCCACAAGGGTGGTATTTAGGTTTTGGCCTTACCGTTTTTTGGCAAATGTAGTCTTGGGAAGAATGTCAGTTGGGCTTGATGTAATTAGGTAACTTCACATATAAATAAAATACAGTGATTTCTGAGAGCATTTATCCAATAGCAAGTTTAAATGCTGTTAGAGGACAAAAGGCCAAGACAGGTTGTTATAATTGTCCAGGAAGAGGTTGTTACAGCATTGGAGACCCCAGGGCACTCCAGAAATCTTCATGCTGAAGCAGCCTTCCCTCATATGGTCTAGGTAGACCTACAGTTGTTGAATAGATCAGCAACTCAGATGGGAGCTGGTGGGATGTAAAGAACAATTTTTATCTTGTTTTGGAAAGGAGATGATCCTAGAGACATTGTGAAGAAGTAGCGCTTCATGAACACTGCTTGGACAGGGAAAGGAACAGAAAGTGCCTCCAGCTTTTTTAACTTAATTGGTAGAGTGGTGGGTGACACTGGAAGATGGCAGAAGGTATAGAGAAGAGAGAGTTTAAGAGACAAGGAGTTTTACATTTCAAAATAAAAGGTCCTTTCTGAAGATTAATTGTCTTTTAGGACCTGTTAGAACTGGCTGTGTTAAAGACTCCATCTTTCTTTTAGTGAAATAAGGTCTGAATGTTTTATACAATAACATACATTTGCATGCTGTGGAAAGTGATTTTTATGTTCCATGTATTTATTCCGTAAGTTCAGACAAGTGCCTTAAGGGACGAGGCTGGTATAATCAACGTGAAAATTAACAAAATTTTCAGCAGGGAGGGGCTGCTAATGCAAGCTTAAAATGATAGTTTAGAACTTTTTTAGTAAGAATTCAGAATTCATCACATATATCCTACTGTACATGTTGCTAGAAAGGTACTTCATTGTACACTGCTGTACTTAAAAATTGGGCAGAAGGAAATCAGTGATTGCCCATCTCTGGGCAGATGCCTCAGCACCACTCCCAGCTTGATCAAGCATTCCAGATTCAATAACCCAATTCTGTTAACAGTTTGGCACAGCCTTGTCCTTTGTTGAGGGATGATTTACTGATGGACTTGCTCACTGTTTTGGGGAATGTGAAGCTATAACAGCATAACTATCATGGGTCTCTTGCACAAGGTGCCCAGACCATGACAAATCCCCAGCTGCTATTAAAGGATTTTCTTTATTGGACATGAGAAGTGGAAAAAATTGTTTCATTCTTGGTTTAAAATTTAAAAGTTGGGTAATCTATATTATAATAATTTGCCAAAACTGAGTCACATGGATTCTGGTTTACCCCTTCATACGGTGTTACTGCAGAAGTCAGGTTTTTTTCCCACCCTACTTGCAGTGCACTCAGAACACCTTCTGTAACATATTGACTTCTGGTTTCATGTCCTTGTGCAACTATCATTTACATTAAGTCTATAATTTGTTTTCTAATGTCGATTATAAGGAAGCAAGACATGACTGTATGACTTTGAGAGATCAGAAGTGTAAAGTGTTGTGAAATAACTGACCCAGAGCTATTAATTGCATTTGTATCATGCTTCCTATGGTTTTTGTTTATGCTGCACATGAAGATTTTTAATAGGAGGCTTGATTCTGAAAGCAATGGAGCATATCAACAATGAAATAATTGTTTTAAGAGACACTGTAAAGACTGATAGTACCAAATTTTACCTACATGTTTTTTGTTTACTTTATGGGCTTGATGCTAGTCTAGACCTGCCTCTAATGCTGCTAGCTTCAAAGCTTTTAGGTACAAGAGGAGCCTCCCTCTGCCTTTTTTTTCCTCCGGCAGTGTGGTTGTTTGAAGCTGCTGTTTGTTTTCAGTCTGTAACATCATAACGTTAGTCTGCATATAACACAGCCATTCAAGTTCTTTCAACTGTGTGTAGTAATCACATTTATGAGAATGTTGTTATAGTTGTAGTCAAAATGTTCATTGATAGTGTAAGGGGATGTTGTTACCTTACCTATAACTTTCAAATCACCTCTTTTCAAGAGACTTGAATGGTGGAGAGTGTCCCCAGAAATTCAAAATGCCTGAAATACAAGGTTGAAAACATTTTGAAGAATGTAATCAAGCATACTTTGACAGTGTGGAGCATCCAAGGTGAGGCAGTTGGCAAGCCTGCAGTGATTCTGTTGCATGGGTGTTTTGAGTAACCAAGCAATTGAACTTTTAGGGTCATCAGCATGCAACGAAGAACTTCAGTGCTAAGCACTGAATGTATACGGAGATTTTCCCTTGACATAAAGCAGTGACTTCAGTAACAACTGACAATTAGTGTATCCTAACTTTAGGTGAGCAGCTTGGTACTCTGATAGCACCTGGTTGTAAGTTTCTAAAGCTGAAAAGTTAGGACTCAGAGTATCTTTTGAAAACAGAGTTGAAGTCCTAGCTAACCTCAGATTTACAGTGCTAAGTCCTTAGTGTTTGAGAAGTGTGAACAGTTAGCATTGTGCTGATGCTGATAGAAAGACAGAACTTAGAGAAGACCTCATTTTTAATACTTGATACCTGAACACAAGTATTTATATGTATTTTGCTAAGTAAACACTCATTCTTTGTAACACAAGATTTTTGGTGAAAGATTTGCATGTTGCTTTTCTTTTTATTTGGTTCCAAGTTTTAATTCGTTCTTAAATGTCTTTTAGTGTCTGATTCAGAGAGGCTGTTCTGTCATTGGATGTTGACTTTGTATCTGGTTGTGATAAGAGTCACTTGCTCTTAATAATGAGGTGTAGGCTAGACAGTATATAGAATACCATTTAAATTTATATTTATTTACCGTATCTTCATTGCCCAAACAAAAATAAATAAATAATACATCAGGAACCTGGCAATTTCTACCCATGAGTAACATGGCTGGGAGGTTAATTGCAGGCTTAGGCATGAATATGCAAAGGCAGACATGATTCACAATTGCAGGAATAAAAGGACAATGAATGAAGTCTTTGGCTAAATGCACAGTTATGCCAGTGCGGCCTGGCACCAGAGAGGATGAATATAATACTTCCTGGATTAGGCAATCACCGTGATCAAGAACAAGTTGTTCCATGAGCAGAACTGCAATGAAACCTGGTTTTCTATGGGATCGTAACATACCCTGACTTCACCTCCTCACCATGTGCTTCACCCCAATATCTGCAGCTGAGTCCCCGTGGTCTTCAGTGCTCCCTTGCCTCAAAACAATCTCCTGTGCTCTCCCCCCAGAAACATTTCCTCTCCCTCTCATGCTCCCTTAACTGCCAGCTAGGCTGGAGGCAGTATGCATTGCTCTTAAATTTAACAAACCAAACTCTTAAATCCCTGCTGTGGTTTCTCTTGCATTGTCACAAATTTTACCTTTGTCCTTGAGAATCCAGCTGATAAAATGTAAGGGTAACTTTAAAACACTATTTAGTTGGGGAAAAAAGATTGAGTGGTTCAAAGTCTGAATTCAGACTGAAATTTTGCAGCTTGGAACCATATTTTGTATCTATTGGACTGTACATTCTCAGTGGCTTTTAACAATATCTAGTCCTTAAGATGCAGACAGGCCCTCGAGTAACTCCTGGTTAACTCTCACCAACTTAGAAGGAAAGTGAAGAGTTATCCTTTCTATCAATTATATATTTATTGATGGGCATATAAGTTTTACCACTTCTTTGGTAACTTGTTTCCTTTGCTACATAATTGATTAGGAAAGTTCATTTAATATGTATGTGTTGGACAATATGAGTGGTACACTCTTGTGGCTTTGTGACCATAAGAATTTGCAAAATGCTTATTTGCAAGGTGACAGAGTACTAAGATGAACCTGGACAGTCTTCCCACACAACGTGCTTTTAGCTGTACTAGCACTTCACAGTAAATCTATCATGAAAGGTATGGCACTGGCTGTATTTGCTGTTGTTTCAGTGTACCACAGTTGCATTTCTCTCTCTCCCTGGATTTGCTTTATATTCCGTGACAGTTGAGTCACTTGGTGAGTGTCGATGAGCTCTGCTCTTTTATTGTGGCTTTTCAAATAGCCTGAGCAATGAAAAAAGCTGGCATGAAATGGGACATTGGCCCTAGTTTCGCTGCTTTGCTGATTTCCTGCAGATTTTTTTCAATGTAATTTCAATATGAAACAGATTATAGTGTGGTGATCCGAATAGGTTTGAAAAGTAATATGACATTTACCACAAAGTGCTTGTGAAGAATGAAGACTGAACTGGGTTTATGGCTGTTTGAGTTGCAGAGGAATGAAGCTTTGATCAATAATGTAAAAGTGCACAAAATTGCTGCTGATGTCTATAGTGGATGTACATAATGAAGAGGACAAGGCAGCTGTATGGAACAGTATGCTCATCTGAACAAGCTGAGCCAGTCTAAAAAAAACTTAAAGTAGTTTCTGCTTTAAAGGGTGATCTCTGATTGACTGTGTCAGAATGGGGTTACAGCGTCCCAGCAAGCAGTGACTGGTATTTTGTTGAGGGGTGATAGCGAAAACGCAGCTGGAGAGAGGCTGTGACGAACCGAGCTCGTGAACTCTGAGAACACGTAAGTGGTGCAGTAACCATCAGGAGCAGGTCGATGATTTACAGTGGGCATGTCACTGGTGGAGGTGCCACCAGAGTACTGCGTCAGTCCTCCTCATCTGCTTCGAAAAGGAGATTATAAAAGTTGTAAGAGGTTGACAGCAAGTGAGACAGACATCGGAATGATACGGGGCCAGAGTACTGAATGTGTTTTATACAGTAAAGGTAAAAAACACATCAGGCTCATTTTATCAAAAAGGAGTTTGGGGGAGAGCTTGATTACAGCGTGCAAATTCCTCCACAGAGAGGAGATAGGGAGTGCTAAAGGCTTTTTTACATTTAATTTAGTAGAAAATTAGTCAGAAACTGAAACCAGATAAAGTTGAAGTAAAGTAAGGTACTTGATTTGACATGAGCAAGGGTGAATGAGTGAGGGAAATGGTGCAGTCTCTGTCCTTGGATTCCTCCAAGTCAACACTGAATGCTTTTAAAAAAGGTGCATTTTCATGAAACATTATTAAAAATAGGGGTGTGATATATAGGACTTTAGTCTCAGGCATGGTGTCGTGTGAAACTTAATAAAATGCCCGAGTCACTTTGGCTGAAGACACTAATGTAACAATTAATCCATAAGAAGCCTGTATGTAAGTACAGTTAAGGTTTTACATGCCAACCTGTTTCAGGGCTGAAGTACTTCATTGGTTAAGGTCATGGTGAGAATTAGTCGCAAACTTATTTCAGCATAACAATTTCTGTTTGTCTTTCAAACCTCTCATCATTTCACAATACTTTTATTTGTATAGCAGCATTACGAATTAGTACGTACATGATAGTTAAAACACTGGTAGGCAAACAGTGCTGAAGATCCAAGAGAGGAAGTGTAAAATACTGTTTTATTTGCAATTCACAATAATTACTCTTTTTAAATTGAATGAATGACAGTGGCTTTGTGGATGCAGAGCAAAGTGGGGTGATGCCATTTTTCTGAGAGTTTATGACTTCAGGTGTATCTCAAGATTGGAGAAGGAAAAGCAGGAGAGAGATGGGCTTTTCAAATGCATTAGACAACAACATTTCAAAAGGTATTTTAGGATTAGGTGATTACAGAATTAATACTGATGATTGTTAGAACAACTGCAAGAACTTTTTTAAATGTCGCTGTTTATTTGGAGTTCATTTTCTTCTGAAGGAGGGTTTTGGGAAAGATCATTGGACTTTGAGGTGTAAATTGATAAAATTTACTGTACTGTTTTTAGGAGTGAGGAAGCCTCTTTGGTAGCAGTGCCAAGGTCAGAGTGATTTTTAAAATATAATTTAACTTTTTGTTACTGGTAGGGGTCTTTTTGCTCAGCTGTATGGCCTTTTCCTTTCTTTAAAAGGAGTTGCAAGGAAAGGTCAATTGAGGGAGTAAAGCTGATGCCTGCTGGGAGGGGGACATAGCTTGGCATACAAAATACCTTGTCATTAGGACCCTCCCCAGAAGGATCTGAATGCTGTAATTAGAAGCAGTGCTACATTTTTGTATGCAGCTTCAGTTCTGGTGAGTGCTAAGTACCCTTAATTTTAACTGTACTCAGATCTGAAAATGATCAGTCGTGGGAGCAATTCATGGTCTTACACATTCTGGGCCCTGTACCTTGCCAGTCTTTTAATGACATTACTCTGCGTCTTGACCTCTGTGCTTGCACACTGATCTCTACAAAAGGACTAAAAGACTGTTCTATTTAATAGAAAAGATGTAGCAAGAAACACTAGATGGGTCTGAAAGAAGAGAGCTGTCAGTAATACATGGGATTTGATTAAAGATAAGGTACAGTGTTCTAGTGTTTTATTTTCTCTGTTTCTTTCTTGCTCCAGATGTTGTACTGTGTTAAGTACCAAGTGAAGCGGCACGTCATTGTTCTTATTTGTGCCATCCTAACCATTTAAAGCTAAGTTTGGGTCAGGAATGAGAATAATCTTCTGTTTCCTTCCCTGTCATTAGTGCCACTTTGAGTGCTGAATGGCTTTTCAGGAGAGTTAGGCATTTCCTTTTGTTTTCCTCCCTGGCAGAGTGGAATAAGCTACAGGCTGGTGAATTTTATTTCACTGAAGCTCTTCTCTCTGAAAATAAAATGGAAGCTGTGCCACAGATCCAGCCCTAAGTATCCAGCCTGGGGAAAGGTCAATGTTTGATAATGCTCTTATGGGATCTCATGGGTTGTGTGGCAATTCCTGTTCTCCAGAGACATCTTTGTGAGGGTATTCTGACCTCCTGCAGACCTGGGAACGGAGGAGAACATCTTCAGTAAATGGGTGTCACATGAGAGGAAGGAGTAAAACTTCATTATTGTCACTGTTCAGTTCATTTGAGGAAAAAACATGTTCTGATACCAAAATCAATGTTGCTAATTGTCGGTTTAGTGTCACCCTTTTCAACTTTCTTTGTTGAAGCATGTGCCCTCTAAAAAATGAGCGAATGTTCCTCATGAAGGGAACTTCTTAAACTCAGGATTTAGAAACTAAAACAGTGATTTCCTGTCTCTCTGTCAAAAGAAATAATTTTAATTATTTACAGTTCTGTTCCCATTTCCTACCTTTGTTTTAAAAATGGTCAAAAGAATTCTTACTTGAAATAAGTACGGATACAGATAATTTTTGAGCAAAGCTACAGCACAGCCAACATCTAATTTATAAAACACAGATAGTGGGGCTGAGTTGCAGGAAGCTTTTGGGGGTTTTCTTTATGTTAGGTACATTAAATTCCTATGCCATATTTTGTAGAGGTCCTAATGTTAACAGGAACTTTGACTGTGTAGCAACAGCAAAATATGTAGCAAAATTTTATATTTTGGACTGGAAATTAACTATCCTGTGGTGATTTCACCTAAATTAAAATTCTTCAGGGGCACATTTTGCACTCCCCTGAAATCAGTTTGTGTGTGTATTCATGCAGGGAATTGAAATTGATTCCATGAGATATTTTCTCTATCAGCATTCTCTTAATTCATGTGGGCAATAGGATTTCAGTTTTAGACAAATGAAAGTGCAGCCTTGCTCTGAGCTATATTGATAAAGTCATGCATATGCATATATGTGTTGTGCATCTCCTTTGTGCACAGACACTTTCAGGACCTTTTCATATCTTTGGATGAGAAATTCTTGACTTCAGAATAATTGCCCTTCCAAAAGTCTGAAAAATTTAGTTAAGCAATATTTTTATCTAATATTTCTCTTTTATCTTTTCTTCCAGCGCACAGTCACATAGCAGATTCAGTGCTTTAGAGGTAGAGATAAAAATCCTCTCAAAACCTCCTCCGTGATGGACCACTTGTCATACTGTTCTGAAATTTCTTCTTCCCTATGGTAGGAGTAGAGACATGTAGCCATCTCCATGGGGATGGAAGAGAGTTTTATTCCATCCATCCTACACAGGATTCAAACACACCTGGAAGCATCTCTCTAGACTGATAATTAAAGTAGCCTAAATGAGTAGCTGAGACCAGATGTGCAACATCTACATGGCTGAGACAAATCCTTGGAAATATTTCGTTATGCGCCCTCTGTCCAGGCTTAAGTCTTTGGGCAATCTGAGGCTGATGGAGGGACCAAACCAGTTTGTCTCAGCAGCTTCCCAGTAACTGGTGAGTTTGTGTCCAAATGTCCCAATGCACAGGTATGTCTTCAGTGCGGTAGAAACTGGATCAGATCAATCTGTTCTAAATAAGCATACATGACATGCCAGTCTGACCCATCATTTCTTTGGCAGATTCAGGCAGAAGAAGATAATACTGATTTTATCTCCTTTGGAAAGAATATACCAAGCACTGCATCCTGTGGTGTCTCTGACTTACCCTTTGTGGCTTTTGACAGGCTTTCAGCCACTGGATTACCTCTGCCAGTGCCACACCATCAGAAGCCATTAGTTAAAGTTTAGGCTGTTCTTACCTCTTCATTCACCATCATGACACCAGTTTATTAGCCCTGCACTCTGTATACCTATGTGCATTGAATCTTGGCTAATTAGCTATTTGAATCTTGTTAATCAGCTTCTAAACTGCTTTTATGGGAGACCTTTGGCTGAGATGTTAAGACTGTGTTCAGCACGGCTGGCATTTCTGCTTGGATGTAGCATGATAAATTTTGAATTCCAGATCTGGTGAGTTTCACTGGTTGAGAAATGTAACGTGTCAGTGAGCTGGACCTGCCTGTTTGGTTGGAAATCAGGAAAAAAAGAGGACAAGACATGAAACTTCTTGCAGCTGTTTGTAGAGCCACTGCTGGGAGGTAAAGAAGGTAGAGACTTCTTGCTGTGCTCAGGGAGCAATGCTGGCAGAAGCTAAGAAGCGTGCAGCTACTTACATAGCAGTTATTGCCAACGCTGAAACATGTTGCAGCTTTTTTTCCAGCCCATCCTCAGTTGCTTATCATGTCTGTCTTGCTGGAAGTAACTTTTCTCAGATCTTCCCACAGATATCCTTGTTTAAGATGTTTCCTGACCTTGTTCCATCCAAAACAAGCTTGGTTAATTTGTGCAGCCTAAAAAACACGGCTTTGTTTAACCCTACCTGCTGCACTTCTGGGAGCTAAGACATCTGGCAAGAGGGCTGTGCGAGGGAGGTGGGCAGTGATCTTTTCATTGAATCGTAGACAAGTTGGTTGGAAGGGGCCTTTAGAGGTCTTGAATCAAAATAATTTACAGCACTGTATCTGGTGAACCATGGCTTTGTCCAGCTTAGCCTTCAAGACCTCCAAGAACAGGCATTGCACCATCTCTCTGCACAGCCTGTTCCACTGCTGCCCAGAATTTTGTTTAATCATATTTGTCCAATCTGAACCATCCAAGCTGTAGTTTGTGATGTTTGCCACTTGTTACATTGTCTGCTACTACCAAGGAGAGTTTGGGTCTGTCATCAGTCCAGCTGCTCTTTAAGCAATGGTAGGCTGCTATTAGATCGCCTCTTGGCCTCCCCGTTGCCACACTAACAAAGCCCCGCTCCCTTAATCTCTCATTGTGGGTAATGTGCCTTCTGTATGGTGTTTGTATTATTCGTGAGGAAAGCACACTGTTGGTTCGTATTCAGTTTTGAGTGCACCATGACCCCCAGGTCATTCCAGCAAGGCTGCTACACAGCCAGTCAATTCCCAGCCTTGGGTGGTGTATGGCGTTGGTCTGCCTCAGAGACAGCACTTCGCACTTCTTGTTGAACATGATGAAGTTTCTGTTGTCCCAATCCTCAGTTTATCGAGGTTCTTCTGAACTGAATCTCTCAGGGAGAGATTAAGCTAAATGGTAATTTACTCTTGTCCACAAAGTTGCTGAGGGGTCTGCTTTATCACAGAAGTAATTGATGAAGATATTGAACAATATCAGCCCACTATTGATGTTGGGGTATTGTGCTCATTACCAGCTGCAAAGCAGTTGTAAGGCCATTGATTCTTACCCTTCAGGACTGGCAGTCCAACCAACCAGTTCTCAGCTGACCCAAGAGTCTGTTCCTCTAGCCCTTAGTTCCTCAACTCCCAGATGAGTATGTACGGAACGGTCACAGTGTCAAAAAAATTATTAAGTCAAGATATATTGCATCCACCCCTCTCTCCTCATCCACATAGCAGATCATTTTGTTACAGAAAGCAGTCAGCCTGTGTTGACTGTCTTTGACTGCCGCCTTGTCCTTCGTGTGTCTGGAAGCAGATTCCAAGGAATGTGTGCCCTGCCCTGTCCAGGGACTGAGGCGAGGCTGACCGGCCTGTTGTTCTCTTGGTCCTCCTTCTTGCCTTTCTTAAAATAAGTGCAACATCAACATTTTTCTGGCTGTTGGGGACCTACCCTGATCGTGTACATTTTTTCATGCATAATGGCCACACCATCATATCAGCCAACTCTTTTGGCGCCCTTGGATGAATCCCGTCCAGCCCCGGGTATTTGAATAAATGTGTCTGTTTTGCTCATGAGTCCCTAACCAGTTACTTCCCTGCTGTCAGCTGCTCATCCCTTTCCCAAACCGTAGCGATACATGCAGAGGTCTGGAAGCAAGCTTTTCCATATTGCCTGTTGGTGGGTTGTCTACCCCATTCATCTCTGGACCTACATTTTCCTTGAACTTCCTTTTGTTGCTGGCATTGCTTGCAGAAGCCCTTCTTGTTTGGCCTTTGACCTTCCTGATGTTAACCCCTAGTGACCGAGCAGTGTGTTTATACTCCTTCTCTGTTGCCTTTTTAACCAGCAGAACTGCTTCTTGGAGAGGATGTGCATCTGCAGCTTGGATGTTCATTAAAGCACAGGGAAGCTGGAGGTGCACAGACAGTGTTCCCGTCACTCTCCCTCCAGGGCAGAGGAGTGCCTGCTGAAGATACCATCTTAATATTTACATCATTTCAGTCACCTGCTTTTGTACACATGTAGCAGGTCATGAGAAACTATTACTTTCCATATCCCTGATGGCTATTTACAGTATGACTAATTTATCTCACCAGGCACTCTATTATAAATATGTATTATATTAGGATACTGGTGTAAATGGCCATGTTGTTCAGAAGAATTGTTCTGGTTCAGCATAATATTTTTACAGTTATACTGCAGTGTTACTGCTTTTAAAATTCTATGCAGTTAAGCAGTCATAAAATTGAAATATCGGAAGTGAACCTGTCTACGGTTTGTGTATTTTTTACTCCATAGACCAAATAATGGCAGTGGGCCACATTCTGTATTTTGAAGTTCAGAAAAAGCAATGCATACATAAAACTTTTCCCGTGGTTATTCTGTGTGGGTACTGATGTATGCTGTGGGATTGTTTATGTCCAAAGCATTCCAGAGTGAGTGGATATGATGCAGCTCTGACGGTGTCATGTGGGAAGGAGCCTCCTTCAGCTTGGTTGTCCTGCTCTCACACTCTTCCTCTGAGCCAATGTTGTTGCCCATTGTTGGAAATGGTGTGTTGGGTGAGACGGGCATTTGGTCATCCCCTGGTATTGCCACTTTTTTGTTGTTATGACTTTTATATTTTGATACTTTTAAGTTTCTGTTATACATATTTGGTTCGTGAATGTGAAAAGTACACTGTATATAGTAACTAGAATTTATCAATAGGATGGATAAATAAATAATGTTGTGAAAGCTTTTTCAAGCCAAACTTTCGGCACATCTGTTTGTTTTGTAATGCATTAATGTTAGCACACATGTCTGCTATTTCATTAATTGTATTTCTTATTCAAGCCAAAATGGCTTATTCCAAGGTTAGTTTCTAGTACCAGAGAGTAACAAAAGTGCAGTTGACTTTGACCTTAATTCACTTTACTCAGTGAGACATCAGTGTGCAAGGTCTGCTGCACAATTGTATTTCGGAATTATGTTTCTTTTAAGAAAACATCTCAAAGGTCACAAGAGATACTTGAAAGATTTTCAGTAACAGTTTGTTTGGAAGATGAAATTCCAGATCAGTAAATGAATAATGAATAGAGCTGGAATTGGATATATAACAATAACTTTTGAAAGTGGGTAAGGTAGGCATGTCCTTGTCCAATTTGAACAGGAAAAAAAAAGCACACAACTTGAAATCAGAAGAGACACCTGAACTGTACAGCTGTTTGAGATTTGGTCTTTTTCCTGGATAATTCTGTCTGTCCCACCATACTTGGAGTTTTCTTTTTTTTTTTGTTTGCTCTAACTTTTGTCTCAGTACTTCAGTTACTTCCTGCACTTCCCTGCTTCTTCATGGAGTTAGGGAGTACTTTGTTATTCATGAGGAACTAAATCAATCATCACGTTCTCATGTTGTCTTGCATTGCATCAGCTTCCTTTTTCAGGTGAAATGGATGGGTGTGGCTCTCTATGGAGTCTAGGAGTGCTGTTTGCTGGCTTGGGTTTGGGTGGTGGTTGCTCAATAATAGCTTAAACATTTAAACATTGCGGTTAATTTATGTTTATCCATGCCAATGCAAGGCTTAAGAGTTTAAGCACCATTGAGGTAAATGGGCATTTTTACTGCAGTGATGTTGTACCATTATCCCTACAGTCATAATTGTAAAGATTTGCATTTTCAATGGAGCTGGGTAAGGATTAAGAGCATAAGCAGGAGAGAGGTGGGTTGTAGAGATATAACTGAGAGCATAATTTGTCCTGCCAGCATCTTATAGTTGCTAATGATGCCTTAGAAGAAGTAAAAGAACTTGGGATTTTTGTTTGCAAGATTGCCAATTAACTTGTTTACTAGGGGGCTGAAGGAATATTTTATGGCATATGAGAGCTGCCATGTAGCATAAAATACCTTATGATTTCAACTTTACTTTTCAATCTGGAGCTACATTCAGTTTGAGTACAGTTGAAATTCTATTAAAACAGAAAAACTGAGACTTTTTCCAGTGTACTGTATGGTCTACTCTCCTCTGATTTATTTCCCTGATGGCATAGGACTCTGCTACCTAAGTTAATGCATTAATATTCATTGGGTACATCAGTATTGCACTGTTGGAGCCAATAAATTTTGGTTTAGTTTAAAATCAGAGATGATATTTTATACATTATGTTAGCATACAGTTTTTATTAGCATATCAGACTGTGAAAGAGTGATGCATTGCAGTAAAAAGCCAAGTATTTCAAGTTAATTGCTATTCTATTAAGTAGAAGTGGTGGTTTCAGCTTAAAAGAGTGTAGAGAAATGTTTGGCTAATGAAAAGAGTGCTCAGAGTGGTAATAACTGTTTGATGTAGTGAAGCTGCTGGCTGAAAATACTTACCTTAGTGGTCAGAACTGAAGGCCCTCAGAAGCAGGTGGTGAGATGGGACTAGTCCAGCCTGCAGAAGCACTTAGGGATGAGCCTGAGAGGCAGAGGTGCCCGCTGAGGCCCCATTGCACTCCTAAAAATAAATAAAGAAATAAACAGCTGCCAAGACAAACATTCAGCAGCAGTTTTGTCTGACCTGACCCGCTCTTTTTGTCTGGAACAAGTAGTGCGAGAGAGCAGAAACCACATTAAAGCGCTCGGTTAAAGGGTAGCTGGTAGGCACAGGTGTGATGCAGCAGATTCTCCTGCACCGTGCTGGGGCTGCGCTCTGCCGGCGCGGCCGGGCGGCTCTTCTCGCAGGGGCCACGGTGACTGCAGGGGATCAAGGCAGGCTGTTTCCTTACCCGCTTTCCTTCTCTCCTGCTCAGCCTCCTGCGGTGCTTTGGGCAGCTGTGGAGCCATCGCTTTTTGGGATGTGCCACCAGGTGCGAGCACAGCCACTCAAGCGCCTTCTTGATGTCCTTCCACATCCACACCCTACAGCTTCTTGCTCCCTCCACCATGGAGGGGTTGCAGCTGAAATCAGAGTGGAGGCAGGGAATTCAGCTCCCGCTGCCTGCTACAGCGATCTCTGTCTGGAAGTGTTGATGAAAAGCTCCTGAGACTCGTTTTGACTCATAATGCAACAGCAGGTTTTGTCCCTGTACCCCTCTTCAACAACGCTCTCGACAGCTGCCACTGCTTTCTGTGCCCCAGGTGGGGCACTGCAGCACTACGGGGCTACTTCTGTTGGAGTAGAAATACTTACTCCACTGAACTTTGCACGGAAGATTGGATTTGTTTGCTTCTGTCTCCCTCTCCTTCTACCTTGCCCCTGCTTTGTGTCAGTGTAGGGAGCCACTTGTTTTTGAAACGTGCTCTGTTATTTGAGGCAGCAGAAGTATTTGTGGCTCATTTTGTGATGATGTCTAAAAGCCAGATTGGAACTGGGATCTGCTGCTGCATAAGGCGTGGGGCAAGGTGGCTCCATCCCCCCAGGAAAGCTCAGAGAGGCTGGGAGATAGACTGTGTTGTTTTGCTCTCTCTTACGGGGATGGAGAGTAACACAAGGAGCATTTAGAAGCGTTAGAAATTAAACCCAATGTCTGAAGTTTCAGTACTGTCCTTTAATTGCAAACCCATCCTTTGTCATTTCCAGATGTCAGGGTGCTCGCTCCTGATACGTCCCTGAGCTGTGTCACTGGTTTGTCTTTTGTCTAGCTGGACCTGTGAAACTCTGAATAAAAAAATCACTGACTTATTTTGGAAGTCAGTGCTTGGAGGGAAGAAAATTTACCAATTATTCCATATACTCTTTTATGAGAAATCCACTGGAACTTGAAGTGATCAAAGGAGCTGTAGTGAGTGTGTGAGATGGAGTAGACAGATCACACTTGTGAAAGTAAAGACTGAATCCTAATGAGTGTATAATGTAGAGAAATCTACATCTATATATGCTGGTAAATGTATATGAGCATATTCAGAAAAAAGATGAGTCTCGGTGAACTTCTTCAGCCACGTTAGGATATAGCGACTGGAACTCACCCATTTTCAAACATGATTGCATACTACTGGTGTTTGGTCAGGGCTGCTGTGCTTTACTTTTGTTATAGGTAAACATTCAGGTTTCAGTCTGAAGTAAGGTTATCTTCACAATATTTATGGATGAAGGAATTGAACTTAAGCTGGATTTGAATTAAAAAGTGTTTAATACTGCTTCTGGCCTGGGATTTTGGTAGTTTTTTAGCGTAGCCTTTAAAGAGGTTTTTAATAGGGGGGTTTTTTTCATCAGGTTAGATATTTAGATAGTAGAATCTATGTTCATCCAGTGGATGGTTTGAGGAATATACTTTAGTAGTTCTGTAGGTCATTTTAGTGTTTACTACTGTAGCAGTTCATGTGAATTCTGGCGTAGGAGAATACTTCTGTAGATCTGGACATGGCTGCAAAACTCAAGTGCCCCTTCAGTGGCAAGAGTTCTGGACTGTAAGGAATAAATCACAGAATGGCTGGCTCTGGCTCATAGTGGATGAATAAAATAATTATAATTATAAAACAATTATAAAATAATTACAACTGATAAAGTGAAGTTGAGTACATTGTAGTCACTGCTGCTGAGCTTAGTGAGAAGAGCATGAGAACCATCTACTGTTAACACCATGGCCACTGGGATTTCTGAGCTCACCATGCTTATATATAATTCTGGACAGCTCTTTGCCTGAAATAAATCACTCCCACCCTACTGAAATCAATGGAGCAGTTGTAAGTTTTATAAATCAAATTTTGGCACTCTCTGATATAAAATTTTTTATTGAGTTGGAGTGTCATGGGGGGTCTCTCAGCTGTAGGCTACATTCATTTTTTGCCTCCTAGGAGATGGTTCTTTAGTACTGATTATGCTATTTTATTCCCACTTGTATTCACTTTTTGATAAATGTAATGGTAATACATATTTTGCAGCACTTTTTAAGTAAACCGTGCAAGTATTTGTCACCTATTGTTCAGAAAACAATGAAGATAGTCATTTAGATGCAGAATAAGTGGTGATGGAATGTAGTGCACCGGTCTAGGACATGCAAAAAGTAGTATGCCTGCTAGACAAACACTTCTGTACAGCAGCAGGAGCAGTCATGGCACAGCTCTGAAATCCTGGCTGGAACTGATGCAAAAAGACACCTTTGAAAGACATTGCAAGTTAAAGTTGAATCTGTTTTAAGAGAAATCATAAGAGCTGCAAAGGCTTTCTTCAGTGCTGGCATCAAACCATTTTGGCACCTAATCAGTCATCTCTTCCATTGTTATAAAACCACTGGAGCATTTTCAAGTGAGTGTTTTGAGATTAGCATTTGTACAGGGCTCTCCTGCTATATCAAAAGTGCCTGCAATGCATTTCTTGGGGTGGTGTGATTTGCAGCTAATGATCATGAAGCACCACCTCACGTTAATTTTTTGTTTGTGCTTTTGCACGCAACCACTGGGTCGTTAGATGGAAGCTCACATTTCACGGCTTCCTTCAGCCAAGGGTTATGTCACTGTAAATTGTCTGCGGCAGAACTTGGCGTTCTCCTGAATTTCACTGTCTAATGGCACCAATTGTGTGTCTCGTGGACCTCATCAGATATACATGACTGCTTTCAAATCTGGCCTCCTCACTCCAGTGGGGACTGAGTTTTGGACCCTAATGAGTGAGAAGCTGGGAGGAAATGTGGTTCTTCTAGACAATAAATTAGTTTCAGAAAAGAAGGATTTCTCTATTAAAGATGTTTACCATTTGGGGACTGCGGACCAGACTTTGCACAGCAGCGGTGTAAGTAAATTGACTGGCATCAGATAAAATGAAAATCAAACTGCCGTGCAATAGTGTATAGGCATGTCTTTGAAAATATGGTGAAGTCAGGTGCTGTTTTTCTGGTGCAGCTTAAGCAGGAAAGGATATGCTGAGGGTGAGCTGCAGTTTGCCTTTGAATAATTCACTCTTCAGCAGAAATAAGTTATTGCAAAACCTTGATCCAGAATAATTTTATTATTTATGTGATGTGTCACTTCAATAAAAATGTAGCATAAATGTATTGAGGTTGGTTTTTTCTCATGCTCTCAGAAGGAACTAAATCCCCACCATTTTTCTTACCATTTATAAGCAAAGCTTCCTAATGCAATAATAAATCAGCTGAAGTTATCCCTAGTGTGTGTATGTGATGCTCTGTGCTTAAATTTTGTTTGGTTTTAACACCATCTTCTGTTTTCTAGCTATCTTTGCGTTGCGTTTGGATAAAACTATTCTCTTAATAGTTACGGGAGGATGCTGTGACTGGTACTTACGACTCTGATATGGATAGCCCTCCTGTTACCCTTTTGCTTTTCCATCCCTTTTCCTTTTATCTGTTGGATGCTTGCCGCACACTATAATCACAAGCACTTTTAGGTCAGCAACTGCTGTGTTTTATTTTTAAACTGTACTTGTTAGCAGTTGGACATAACACCAAACCTGATTTTGGGTTCCAAATACTGCCATAATGGGAATATCTAATGATAATGAAATGCTTTCCTTCTGTCTCATTTGGAGTTCCACTTAATCTGACTAAGCAATCGTCAGTTAGTAGGCAGATCTAAATGAAATATTATTACTCTATAAAACTGTTTAAATGTGAATAGCCTTTTACTTAAGATGCGTAAAATTTTTTCCAACATTTGGTCTGTTAGGCAAAGTATATGCTGGAAAAGAAGCATTTATGGCTTGCTTGTAAAAATAAAATATAATATTGGTAAGTTAGCTGGAAGCTTGTAGGTATTCTAAAAAGATGACAAGGTAAGATAAGCAGTAGAGCTAAACCAAAATTGCTCTGGAGGTCTTTCTGAATAGCTGTCAGTTTTATGTTCTCGTAACACAATAATGGGCACTCCCAGGAGGTGAGTGTCTCATGGGATAATTATTCTTCTGAGGTTTAGATTGGTTTTGCTATGCCTTTTCCACAGATGGGTAAGACTGCCTTATAATTATTCTCCTCCTCTTTCAGCAGATTTTTCTAATGTAGAAATTAATAGAATTAATTTTGTATACATGCACTGTACTTACGTTACCTAGCATATTAATGAATTTCAAGCAATATTGAGTGCTATCAGATGGCAATAGTAAGTGGTCTGGTTAGATTTTATCTTACAAATTGGATTTAAGTCTCACTGTGCTTCCCTTTTGAGATGTTTCTTCTTAATATTCAGGTCTATTTTCTGCTGTCATAAGCAGGCATATTTACTCTTTCAGCCTGGTTTACCTTTAACTATCCTTGAAAGTAACACATGACTTAAAAGTTCAAAATAAATGTATATTTTATAATTGTTGAATGTTTTTATAGTTCCTGGTGCACAAAGCTGACACAGTTGCTCACTATCTCTGTGAGCATCAAGTAATGCTGATGATATGAAGCAAAAACTTGGCAAAAACACAGCTTCATTTGGAGTGGCTTGTAGGACAGCACACTGTCTCAGTCATTAGTTACAAACCTTTGGTGTTGCCAACAAACCCACAGACAACCAGCAACCTCAGCCTCTGGATTCTTAAGAAAATCTGTATTTTGGGAGGTTTAGCTACTAGGATGATCTGACAAACTCTGACAGGCTTTCCTGTATGATGCAACAAACATATAGGAAAAGCAGGAAAATCTTCAAAAAAACCCCATTTCACATGGATTGGTGTCTTTACAAGATGAAATATCCATCCTAGCTCTCGTGGTGCCAGAGATGAGAGCATTAGCTCATCTTTTTACCCAGCTTTCCTGCTCCCCAAGAGGGGAGCAGAACTGCAGAGCGGTGATTGCTACTAAGACTTGCACCAACCAGTGCTCAGCACCAACCTTTCCCCTTAACTTAAAAAAATTGCATCATACTGCTTTGGAGATTTGCCAGAGCTTTCCAAAGGAAAGGCTTGAATTTGTTTTGTTCTCCCTTCTCTGTGCTCTGAAGTAACATTAGTCAGTTTTGAGTCTCAGTGTGTAGACATGTTTGTTCTTTGCGAATCAAAAAATACTTGAACATGAACCTTGTTTTGTTAGATGAAGACCTCTACATATCAAAGGAACACAGCTTTCCTTAGTTTCATTATTAGGAAGCAATTGATGGAAAGCATCTTATTTTGTGCCCGTAGCTACTGATCTGCCAGCATACTGGTACCTCCATACGTGCCCTGTGAGCTCAGACACAGGGACGAAATGGCTCCTGTAATTCTGCAGTGCGTTTAGCCAGGGCTCGTCGTAAAGGCTGTGGTTATGTCACACCATTTAAAGAATTCTGACTCATTTGCTGTTTAAAGGGGAGACTGTGCTGGGTCATGAAGATCAACTGCTGATTTTGGCCCACAGAAAAAAAAAAAGAGTATCTGACGTCTAAACTTTTATCATTCAGCATATAAATCACAGTAGAAAGTGTACATGCTTACTGATAATGTATTAAATGTTGGTTACTATTTAACTGCTGGAAGCTTATAGCAAATATATTTGCTAAGCTTTTGATGAATATTGCTTCTTTTCCCTGTGCCTCTGCCATAAAATTTACTAAATATTGTGCCAAAACCATAGCCTTATTTCTAATTAATTGACCTTACACGAAGTGTTTTAGTGGGATGAGTTAGAGGGTTTGTTCAAAATTGTGGCACCTGTGTGTATCTTTAAAAATAACTCCAAGGAAGAGACTGTACTGATGTTATAATCAAAGATGTGATGGATGAGCTTTTAAGTACTGGCTTGACTGTCTTCTGAGTGTATCTGCAAGGTAAGTGGGGCGTAATGGGGTATGAAACAAATTTACTTTGTGATTACTACAAGGGTGAAAAACAGTTCCGGAAAAGTTACTGAGAAAAAGTGTGCTTTCTCCTTCCTTTGTAATTTATTTATATAAAAATAACCACCCTATCTCTGATTATACAGAAGCAAAATCGATTTTTACATGGGAATTACTGCTTTCACTTTATTTTGTTTACTTATCACATAGAAAGAAGCTTCATGTGTTCTAGGACACTTAAATACAGTATTCTTGTGTCATATGCATCTTTAAAGTTTGCAAAGTAGGAAATCAGGATATTAGCCAGGCTGCAGTTGCATTCTCCTTTGTACATTGTAGGGAGCTAAATTCTGTCCTTCCACTCAATGCCACTGGAGACATTTGTACATCTGTCCTATGAGCACCGCTTTGGATTTTTTTTGATTTGATGATGAAAATGTTAGAGACACTTGGGGTTTGCCTGATATGACATGCCATTAAACAGTGTTTCTCTAGGGAAAATGCAGTCAGTGTTGCAAGTTGCAAAGCAAAATTGTCACCTGTGCCCAGGCTTCAGTATGTTGCACAGCCCTGTTGGTTAGTTTGATAAAACTTGTGGAAGACCTAAGTGTATTTTAAATTTTGTAGTTTCGTACAAGATATTTTGTAAATATATGATACAGTAAGAACTCATTATCAACTGTAAAAGTGCCAGGCTATAGTAAAAAGCTCTCAGAAGAATTACAGATTTCCACAAGGCAATTAAAATTCCTCCTGAGTAAGGAAACAATACATAAACCATATTCTTCTGAGGGGAAATAGTTTTCATGATGGTTTTCTAGCATTTTAAATACTGGTAGTAACTCTTCTATTGCTAAAATTGCAGGGAGGAAAGTGTAGTTACATAGACCTTTCTAACACTTAAGAATCTTGTCAGCATAAACACATTACTGTGGAACCGAATTTTAAGAAGATCCAAATTAATAACTGCAGGAACAGCAGTACTGGGGGAGCAGTTAAATGGTGGGTGGAAATATAATAGAAAAGACTTGTGAAGTGCTCGTCCATTTGCACAATGTATTTGAAGAGAAGGTGGGTGCTTCTGTAATAGCTGACACTGGTTGATCAAAACTATTTTATAAAAAGAGATAAATTGAAGATACAGAAAGCAAACTTCATTGAAGATCCGGAAACCGAACTTCACATAAAATAATAATTCCGTTGGCCTTGAATGTAATTGACATACTCAGATAAAACTCTCCCCCAAAGAATGTACTTAAAAGAAGAATGTCATGTTTTTGTAACGGGGGAAATACACAGGTACAGGATTGCTTCTTATCCTACAGGGCCTGATTATTCCGAATCTTATCAGAGAGCTGTGGGAATGATTAAAAAGCTTTGCAGGTGGGTGGTGTTTTCCCTGTTTTAATGTGTAGAAGCAAATATTGCAGCAATACTGCAGGACCTGTAAAGAAAGCCAAAAAACCGTCTAATTATTTGCTAAAGTTTTATTTTTCTGCAGGTCATTGTGCGTGCTCTGGATGGCAGGGTAGCTCTTATCTCTGATGTGCGAGGCTTGAAATTGTGTTTAGGCTGCAGAGTTCATTATGGTCCCTGGTATATGAGCAGCCCCTGTGCGAAGTACAATGCATTTTGTGATTTTTGTAAGTTACCGATGTAATTCTCTGAATCACATGGCTTTGCTGAGTGAGGTGAATTACTGGGTTTCACTTGATTCTGAGGCTGCAGTTTCAGCCTTTAGAACTACTTCTACTTCTATATCCAGGGAAGGACAAATGTGGGGCTGAATGGGGAGGATAGAGATGATCTCTGAAAAGCTGTTGAACAGCCTCCACAGTCACCTGCAGGACCAGGACTACCTCATACCCCTGAATAGTCAAAAACGAACACTTGCACCCTTGCTTAGAGAGATGATAAAATGACACATGTCAAAAATAACAGAGTTACCAAAAGCAGTGATTTGGATTTTGCTAAAGGTTAATAAGTTTTCAGGGAATGTGCTGGCTCCTTTGACAAGCCAGATAAATGGGCATCATGTCAATGTATGAGTGCATTTCTGGAACAGGGAATGTGCTGAAACTACTTCAACATAAATGCTCTAATTGAAATACTTCACGGTGACCCTTTTAATGCCATTTTTTGGCATTATTACGGTTATTTCAGTCACATGCTTTTTCATACAATGCAGGGACTGCTTTGCTGAGTCCAGGGATCATTGGCTGGAGGGTTGGGGGATGGGGGTTTAGGATGCAGTAAGTAAATTACTGGAAAAGCATTGCCACTTTCTGCACAGTGATAAAATTATTTCAGCGGAGCTATTCTCATATTTGCCAACTGATTATCTGGTCTTGATTGTTAGCCAGGAACTAACTGGTCATTAGTTAGAAGCTAAAGTGTATCTGTGTAAGATAGCAGGTCTCCTAATGTGATGTGATTTAACTTATGTCATGTGTTTGTTCCTACCAAAGAAATGTCAGTGTCTCAGGCAGGCAGAACCCTGATTGTGCCATTTTAATGTCTTGATACCTCTGGTTTATACACTAAAAGCATGAAAATGTAAAAATAACCATGTTACATTTTAATTACACTGTCATTAGTGTTAAAATAGAGAATGGTAACAAGCATTGGGGCATAATTTTTAGTGACCAGATTAAATTTAATGGCAGCTATTAACTTAAACAGATTTTTGGCAATCAAGCATGAAGGAGATATTTTGTGATTTTTTTCATTGTCTACCTTCCTAGTTTTTAGACACAAACCTTTAATGACTTGCATGAGGAAATTCTTCATTGTTGGTCTGTGAACAAAGTGTTTCAAAGCACCTGAATCATGGAGGATCTTAAAAGCCATCCAAGGTCGAATAGATTCAGTGTGATTCAGCATTAAAAAGGACCTACCTGCCTGATGTTAGGCAGCGAGAATACCCCTCTACACTCTTAAATCTTACAGATTTCCTGGGAAATATTTAAAGCATTGGGAATATTTGCGTCAGCTTACTTAGATCCCTGTCGGGTTCTTGGATTTGCTCTCCGGAAGAGCCTGTTTAATTCTATTTCTTGGGCCCCACGCAGTAGCCCTAAGAAAGACTAGTCTCTTAAAGAGACTTCTAAAACTAGAATTGTACAAATACCCTTCCCTTTTACACTTCTCCTGTGGCTATTGAGAGCCTTCCTTATTCCTTCTCTCCATTTCCAAATTTTGAATGATGTTTTCAAGGCTTTTAATTCTCTTTAAATCTGTGCAGAATAGAAAGGCAGATTTTTTAATTAAATAGGATATTGCTCCAATTGGGTGGTCATAGCTGGTTGAACACCACTCACCAACTGCCAAACACAGCTCCTTCAGCTTTGGTCTACAAGTTTAGCTGTGGATTCAAATAATTCACGTCTCCTGTGATCTGGTGGGCCCAAATAATTCACTTATTTCACAGCTGTATTTTATTTGATACTTGATGACTCTTCTAAATTATTAAATTTACTTATTTGCACAATCTTTCATCTCCATTTTAGTAAAACAGGCATGTGCATTAAACAAAATTATCCGTGGACTGACCACCTGTCTATTAGTGGAAAGATACTGTTTTGAAATCTGAAGCAAATGCAGGAGAGACCACAGTTTGGAAAGACTGATTGATAGAATGGACTAAATGAACTACCTTTGCAGCAGTGGCTTCTAATAGCAAGTTGATGGTAGGCAAAAGCAAAAGATACAAAATAGCTGTCAGTTTGTATTGTGGTTATTAAAAGCTTACTGTTTCGGTCTAATTGCTATGCAAGAGACAACTCCACCCCTTTTGTGAGCATTTTTTGACATTTTAAATTATACGCTATTGCTGAATTTTTAAAAAAAAGAGAATAGCACAGTGGGAAGCACCCATCATCTGAATTAATACACCAATTATAAACTACGTTGCAAATAAACAATTCGATCATTCCTGTTTCTGTGCCTTACACTGAGAATTGAAGTGTCTCATTAAAACAAAAGCTGGAGTCACATCCATATTTTAGCTGTCCGTGTACCGATGACAAGAAAGTTCAGCAATAAAGCTGGCAAATACTGGCTCCTCCACAAGCAACTGTGCGTTTTGAATGAAACACTAAACAGAGCTTTTGACACACTGAAATGTTTCAACAGCTACGTCGCTAATTATTAACTGCAAGAGAATTAATTTTGCTCTTCAAAGGAACAGTGACTTTTCAGGATTTAGAGAGGTGCTTATTTGACAGCATGATTTTTTGCAACTTGAAAAATAAGAATGTTCTTTCTCAGAGGGTAGTCAGACGTGTCTGCAAGGGCAGTTACTGTATGTAATACAAGTAATCATAATGCCCAAAAGTATATGCCAAATTACAATCAAACATAGAAAAAGGTGCCTATTTAAAATAGTTTGCAAAATGACTGCAATGTGAGATAGTTGTGTATGCATTATATTAATAGATGAGAGAGCAAAATAAATGAAAATAGCCCTTCACCATCCACAAGATTAGCCATTAGGGGTTCAGGTAAGATGAAAATGAGCTTCTATAACTGATAAGTTTTAAGCATAGAGTAGGAATTAAATAATGCAGTGATGTTTTACGTGTTGAAAAAGACCTGACCTTATCGAAGAAGTCCCCTTACTGCTCTGTCACTTTGATCTCCATCCACCAATATATGCTGAGGACCGCCTGGCTAGAAGACAGCATGGCAGATAGGGACCTGGTGGACACCAAGTTGAAAATGAGCCAGCAATGTACCCTTCCCTCAAACAAGACTGATGGTATCCTGGGCTGTGTTAGGAGGAGTATTGCCAGCAGGTTGAGGGGGTGATCCTTTCCCTCTGCTCAGCACTGGCCACACCTGGGGTACTGTGTCCAGTGCTGGGCTCCCCAGCACAAGACAGACACGGACATGCTGGAGAGAGTCCAGCAAAAGTCCACTAAGATGATGCAGGGATCGGAGCATCTCTCCTGTGAGGAAAGGCTGAGAGAGCTAGGACTGTTCAGCCTGGAGAAGAGAAGGCTCAGGGGGATCTCATAGATGTGTACAAATACCTGAAGGGAGGGTGCAAAGAGGATGGAGCCAGGCTCTTCTCAGCGGTGCCCAGTGACATGACCAATGCCAACGGGCACAAAAATGAAACATGGGAGGCTCTGTCTGAATGTCAGGGACTTTTTCACTGTGAGGGTGACTGAGCACTGGCACAGACTGCCCAGGGACATTATGGAGTCTCCATCCTTGGAGGAAGGTATTCAGAAGCCATCTGGACATGGTCCTGGCAGCTGGCTGTAGGTGGCCCTGCTTGAGTAGAGGGTTTGGACCAGATGACCTCCAGAGGTGCCTTCCAACCTCAACCATTCTGTGATTCTGTGGTGTCCATCCCCATTGTAGTAAATTGTGTAATGTAATTCTGGCTGCATGAAGAAAAATGTAAGTGCCTAAAGAGTGCAAACACTGTTTGTCTTTCACATAGCCTTTTACTCAACAGTTAAGTGTCACTGTTATATATATAATTACATACTTAAGATTAATAAAAATGTATTTAATAATATACGCTAACAATGTTTTGGAAACAAAGCTATAAATGTGAAAAGAAAACTGTAAAAAAAACTCTTTAAATGAAATATACAAAAGGCATTCAAATACTAATAATTATTACTCTTAGTCTGAAAATAATAATAAAAGATGAAAAAATTAGTAACTAGACTTGTTCATCTGGTGAATCATTTATCTACACACTCCTAGTAAGCCAGTGGGTTCCAAATTGGCCCTTCCTCACATCCAAGTGTCTTTGCTTGCATATGCAGGTCATAGTTTTAAAATTAGTTGTTACTGGAAAGGAAGTCTGAACTTCAGACAATGGTGGCAGAATATCCAGGCTGAAGCAGTTCTTCCGAGGTGAACTGCAGAATATTTTTTATTCTTTAGTATGGACAAAGGAGAAAAAAAAATCTCTTTCATAATGACTATGAAGAAGTTAGCAAAAAATGTCAGTCCCCCTTTAGTAGCTGTCCTGCTACTAGTCTGCATAACTCTTTACTACCATAGGGATCATTAAAACTTTTTAGAATATCTAGAATGGGGCATGGCATATAGCTACAGTACGGATATTTGTTAATGTTCCCCTTATAATTAGAAATGCCACTTACAAGTCAGAAATACTTGATTCAAGTGACGTAATTTGTGATCTTTCCTGTAAATCAAGAGTTTCCTCCTTCCATTGCAGTACCAGTCTTGGCAGTCAGAAGAAACAAAGTTTTAGCTTAGTCGCTATCTTATTAAGACCTGCTTTAGCTAGGTCAGTCCCAGGGCTGGTAGCACAAAGCCACAGGTGCTGGCATTACATCACCATCTTCACAAAGTACAAGAAAGTACTAAAAAGCAATTCAGTCATTCCAGTGTCTTTCACAACTACATCCAGAAATGTGTCACCTTTGGTACAGAGCCAGGCACAATGAAGAACAAGGTTTGAAGTCCATGGATAACTTTATCTACTATATAATTAATGTAAGCCCGTTTCTCAGAAATTGCTTAAGAATGGCTCTGAGTAATGCATTAACCATTTACCACCCATTATTTACAGAAATACTGTCCTCTGTCTTCATGTTTCTTTAAAAAAAACCCACCTTATGTGGTTTTACTTTCTATTTGGCTGCTTAAAGCTTTGCCAACTTTTCAGTACTCCCTTTACTGTAGTCTTTTTGCGCTTATTCAGCTTTACAGTGCTCCATCAGCCTCATGAAAATATTTTATTCCTAAGATGTTTTTCATCCTTTCTACTCTGTGAAGAGTAAAGCAAAGAACTAGCCTGCTTTTCCTTACTCCCACTTTCCAATTCCACAGCATCATTGCTGGTTTGACAATTTTCTCCAGTATCCTTTCATGTCAATTATGCGTGCAGGGGGAAACCTTCTGGGAGCTGTAATATTCCTCAGGAGTCACCACTGACCATTCCTTTTGCCTTTCCATTTAGCATACAATTAACTTCTAGTTACTTTTTTAGGTCTAATAAATATTAACCTTCTCAACTGGTATGTTTCAAAGCTTTAAGTTAACAGTATTGCCTGTAATATTATTTGTGGAAGTCTCTCATGCTTTTTTGCCAGTTCTAGCCTTTCCAGCAAGTACTCCTTAGGTTTTCTGGTTTTGCTAAGGTCATTTCTGATACAGTATTAGTAAGACTTGAAATAAGGAAAAAGACCTAAACTGGACTTTCTGTAATTCTTTTACAGTGATCCTCTCTAGGCTCAGAAGGGTGTATGTATCATAGCCAGCTATGGGCTGGGACATTTTGTTGAGTTTTTCAGAACCGATAGGCATCTTGTGCTCTGAGTTTCTCCTGTGATAACTGCCTTCAACCTTCACTGGCTCAGTTTCTGAATTTAGACAGAAAGTCACTGTTGAAAGTGTGAACCTTTCAAGAAAACAGCAATAGGAGAGACTCATCACCAAAGGGTACCTCAGTGAACCCTCTCTCCCGTGCTGCCGATCGCAGTTGTGATAGGCACTATCATCAAAGTTCATATTTGGAGTATCATTTAATGAGACATCAATGCGGAGCATTGGCCATTTGTGCTGAGTCTGACTGATTGATTGATTGATTTTTGCTAAGTGACTCAAAACTGAGGTCTGTGGTCCTTGCTGAGACCATTACCACATGCAGAACGAAGGCAGAAGCTGTGGGAGCTGAGGTGTCATGTAGTAACTGAACCAACCACCAAAACTTTTTGGCAACTTCTGTGAATCTGCTGTATTATGTCTAGTGATGGAGAGTGGAGCACGATTTAATGAGTACAGCTACCTTATAATAAAAGAAGAGTAATAAAAAAAGAAGCAGAACAGAAATCTCAAAAAAGGGCAAATAGTAATCCAGTCTGCTCAGGCAGGATTTGTCTTATTTGACTTCTGACTTACAAAAGGCTGAAATTTAGTCTAATCTAGTCATTCAGGATGGGAGTCCTAAGACTGTATCATACAACGAGGAGAGTCAGTGTATTTCTCTGGTGACTCAAATGTGGTAATTGCTGTCCTGAGGCTGATTTTCACGCCCACAGCTATGTAGAATGGCATCTTCGGCTGTACATGGCCCATGTCTAGACAGGGGCCCAATGGTCTCCTTCCACAAAGGGAGCAAGAGGTCTGTATCTGGCCTCCATTAAACATCTCCCTGGTCCTTAAGCATGACCTCTGTCTCCAGGTTGTATTTAAGCTAATTGTTCTTTGTTTCTCTACAAATGGATGATGCCATCAATTGTCATGCATGGTAGCTTGACAATAAATAGTATTAATACGATCACCTATATGGAGTTTTGTTCCCTGAGATTTAGGGATTTGTTACCAGCTGAGGGGATCTCAGAGGGTGTTGCAGTGCCTCGTAAGGGTGAATGTGGAGCCGGTGACCTGTGGTTTTCCTCCGAGCGTGCTGCCCTTAAGAATTATTTTAGCTGTTGAGGGATGGTTCTGTCCGCTCTCTCCTGGGCTGACAGATTCATAACTGTAACAAATCTAACGTAATCATTGGGAGTTTTGTTTTATGACTATCTCCTGGATGATTGCTCTCCACCTAGGCTGCAGCGTTTCCACACCATCAGTCTGTCTCAAGCTAATGAAGCACTTTATGGCTACTTGTAGATCAGCTTTCACTCTTCAATTTACTGTGCTTGTTCTAATTACTTTGGAATCCTAAGGCAACAACTGATACTTGTTGGTTTTTCATCATTTCTCCCACTATTATTTCCTTTTCTGAAGCCAGAAGTATAGATAATCAGATCTATATCACTATCTTGACGTTTCTCCTATTGGAAAAATATACCAAGTGAACAAGCAAATTCAGAAATTTTCTTGCAGTAGTGTAGAAGTATGATAGAAGAATTTAATTCACAGAATTACGGTGTTATGGTGAACTATGTGGAGCAACAGATGTATAGGGAAAAAAAAGAGTAATATATTACCATTATAATGTGAAAGGAGAAAAAAATTGGTTGGCTGTGGCATGAATAAATTTCTCTGGTCTCATGAATAGCTTCATATAATTTAAAATAATTCTTCCGTATAATGAACTTGCAAGCTAATTACTCTTGGATTGCCACAGCATGGTATAACTCTGTCAGTCTGGGAGCATTTTAAATTTGCAAAAGTTGTGAAGTAGATACAGTTGAAACTGGAATTGAATGGGTTTCCCTATCAATGTATCTGTGAATTGTCACAGGGTATTACTTGAGGCAGTAACTATGATCATTGCTAGATTTATCCTTTTTTAAAACAATAGAGATAAAAGTGGCAGATGGTAGTTAATGATTAGCATTCCTTGTAAACAAACTTTTGCAGGGATATATTTAAAGTGGTTGTGTGTATATAAATAGACAAGGAGCATGAACTATGCAACTATAATTGAATTGCATTAGCATAACTTAAGTAGAAGTTTAGTAAATACCAAACGCCTTAATTAACTTGCACAGTATTAGGAGGTTAATGACATACCCCCATAAATGACTCTTCAAAGTGTTTGGCAACATGGCAGTTTAGAGCCAAACTAGTACCGGTACCCCACCCTTTGTGGCTGGTGTATGGTAACTTATTTAACTCCTACTTCTCAAGCTTGGCCTCGGCTGGGTTTTCTGGAGTCTGAAGCAACAGCCTTTCTTGCAGAGACCTGGAAACCTCCCTGTGGAGTGGGACTGTGCACGCGCTGTGCCCTCCAGTTGCGCCTGTCTGCATCCCAGCCTGGAGATGCCTTTGCTTGCTGGGCTCTTCAGCACCAGGCTGGGGGAGGTTAGCTCAGGCTCTACAAACTTAGGGTTTTAAACACAGAAGCTCTGCTCCATCTGCCAGAAATTTGCCCAGCAGCATTCTATAACTCTCGCACTAACAGAAGATACTAACTCTTTTTGTGCCCCTTCAGTCAACAGGGGCAGTAATTGCCTGTTTCCAGTTGCAGGTTTTGCAGTCTTTCCTTTTTCTAACTTTTACTATTATTTTTGCTGCTGCAGTTTCTGGAAAATATGCCAATTACGTATTCTAGTAGGTTCAAGAAATGTAATTGAATTTCATTGTTGGAACTGTTGAGTCTGTGCATCAGAGTCCAGCCTGAGCTGTGCGTCTTTTTAGCTAAGGCGTATGTCATTCATTGATGATCATTCTGCAATCTCAATAGCGGGGTTAGAAGCCTGATTGAAAACCAGTAGTGATTTGCCAGTTTATCATGACAAGTAAAGTAAATAAATAATGTAGTTACCAGTCTAGCTAATTATTTTAAAAATTCTGGTGAGTCAGGAAACTATATGCAAATTGTTAAGAAATTAATTCCTGTTACACTTGAATAATTTGGAAGCAGCACATTGGGTCCAATATGGTTGAAATGTATATTCTTCTCTCACATAGGAAACTGTACTCTAAATGAGCTAGCATCTCTCTTGGGAAAGAAATGTGAATTTTGCTGACAAGCTGAGGTCTCTTAGCAGAAAAATGCGTGCTGACAGTTTAACCCAGTGGCCAATTGACTGATTATTTTCTCCTTTTTACTTCTATTTTAGATGCTGAAGAATACCAGCCTCCAATATGGAAATCATACTGTGAGTATATGAGGAATTTAAATAATATTAGTACCTTACTAAGATGTCACTGTTAGCTGTTTTCCTTTCTTTGTTTAGAAAAAAGACATAAATGTACTAGGAAATTACTGTATGGGACAGCAGCAAAACCTGAACTTTTCTGGGTCTCTGTGGAGCAAGTGCAGCAGGGTTATGGGTGCCAGACTCTCCAGGTTGCCTTACAAGTGTGTAAATCCTGGGTTTCATGGCTTCTCTGCTGAGATTTTCAGGAAGGATTCCAGAGGTGGAGGTTAATGCTTCATGTGTTTACTAAAGGTCAGGCTTGAGTATATTTGTCTTTTTATATGGGTCACCAAATCACTTTAAGATAATAGTATTTTTGATTGTTAGCAATAGAAGCTGATTTCTGAAGTGATGGTTTAGAAGTCAGAGACACCATTATCAGTTCTTTGAACCTCCCTGTCTTCTAGAAAAACCATTTACATAGAGTGCAGTGCAAAAGTGCATATTTTATGCTCTTTTTGATTTGTTCCAAATGTATTTTCTAATAAAGCAGCACGGATCTAAGACAAAGTACTGGCTTTTTATTTAAGGTGGACTTTAAATTTGATCTTTTTTATTTTTAAACCCTTACTGGAACTTTAATGAAACTGTAGCTTTGGATGCAGAGGGATGGGGGGATTTTTTGCTGTTTTCAGATACAGAACTATCCTAAACAAAAGTAATCTCTTTTATTGTGGCAACTTCAAATTCAGTACAGTGCCATTACCAAAATGGAACTACAAAAAGACAAGAATCACATTAGTTGCATGCATGTACATGTATAATTTTAAAGACTGGAATAAACTTGTTGACTTCATTTGTATGCACATTAAACTACCTTGCTGACTTCAAAGACGTTACCTCTATGTTACCTGAGAATGACATTCTGCCTCAGAATGGACTGGTATTTTTTTTAAACAAAATTTGAGCATGCCATTAAATTACAAAACTTGCTTCTCAGAACACTGTTTTCTAGAGACTTTTTTTTGTTGTTGTTGCAATATTTTGAATGTATAAGAACAACCTCCTTAACAGTCAGCAAGAGTATTGATTTGAGTTGGACCATTCCAGTGTACCACTTTGCTGGGTAATTGGAAAGAAGCAGATGCTTGAGTGGATTTTTTTAGAAGAGGAACCTGGCTTACTCAAAATCAATGGAAAAACTCCCCTTGACTCTGATGAGACCAGGATTTGAAATGACAGGTGTTTCCTTTTTTGCAGGAAGTTTTCATTAAAAAGTAAGAGAATAAGCACATGGCCTTTACTTACCTTCTCTTAGTTGCCCCACTGGTACAGCAAACAGTAAAAAAGTTTGGTTACTTTTGCCTGATAGCTTACACATAGTCCAAAGAAACTTTTTAAAAATAATAATAAAAAAAAACAAACAAACCCCCCCAACAAAACAGAATGAACTAATAGAACATAAATATATAATTTTATTCAGATATATGTAGGATGCCAATATTGTGGTAATGACAGTCATGGGCTCAGCATCTGAACCCCATGCATGAATGACCTTGGAAAAAGTTACACAGCTCCAAAATGCAGAAAATAGTTTAAGATTACAGAGATTTACTGCTGAGACTGCTTAGCCACAGCCATACGTTTTTTCATTGCAGTATTAAGTAATGAATGTATGCTTCTTTCTGCTAGACAAATCCCAATCTGGTAAATTAATTGCAGAGGTTATGTCCAATGATAGCATTAGTCTATGATGCAATCTACTGTCCCATCTCATCACAGTATTGACTTAGTGTATATATTTCACTTTTAGCAGTTTGTGTTTACTGTCTATTTAACAATTATTTTCAGTGTATTTTAGCTAGTAACTTTTAAAGTTTGCTAACATACTATTAAGAGAATTTGCGTACAGTTTTGATTTCTTTTTTAAGTCCTGGATAAATTTAGGTGCACTATGTTGCCTTTTATATGAAGCCTTCATGGTCAAGGCTTCAATCTGTCTAGCTTCTCAACAAAGGCAGATTTTCCTGTTTATGCAGGCAAAGTATTCAAATAGAACAGTATTGCACGTATCCATGGGCAAATGCTGATCAAAGTGGAACAGCTTTCAGAATCCAAGCCTTACTCCGGCATAATGCACAAGCTTGTTTCAGCTGTATTTGGAAAAGGTAGATGCTTCTAATGCAGAAGATCCTCACTTGCTCATGAAGAATTGTTAGAAGATACATCAGTTTCACAGATTATAAGGTTTTTCAGACTTTTCCCGGTAGCTCTGGGACACAGAAAATAAAAGAAATGGTAAGAACAATTTTGTATTACCAGGAAGGGACTTGGTGGAAAAAAATCTGGAAAGTTACTAGCAGCCAGCAGTATCTAGACAGTGGATTTGATTGCATTTATACCTGAGTAACGGATCAACAAATAAATATCCAATAACAGATTTCTTTTTGTAGTCCTGCTGTATGTTAGGAATGTTACACAAAATGGTAGGAAAGAAAGGAAGATAAGAATCACAGATGTGTGGGCTGGCAGGGACTTCTGGGGTAAGCTGATCCAGCTTCCCACTTGAAGCATGACTGTTGCTGGCTCTAGAGCAGAACAGCCATGGCTTTATCTAGCCAAGTCCTGAAAGCCTTCAGGGATGGAGCTTTTGCCACCTTTGTGGGTAACCTGCTCCAGTGCTGCACTGCCTTCTTAGGGCAGAACCAATGATCTTAACTGCTTCATGTGAAGAGCAGGCAATTTGACTGCTGAAACAGCATAGTAATTTTTGACTTCCAGCTATAGCACATACATGCTTGAGGTTTAAAAGGATTTAAAACCACTCTTTTTCTCCTTTTACTACTGTTGAGATTGGCATGTGCTAAGCAAGCCTGATGTCAGTGCCATTTCAATGTTTATTTGTATTATTTAAGATCAGTACGCTGTGTGAAGCAATGTGGCAAGGCACAGAGCATCAGCTGATGCCATGCTTCAGCTCCTCACAAAGTTTCCCTGCCTTCTGCCGTTCATCAAATAATAAGCACAGTGTCTGAGACTCAGTTTTGTTAGAAATTAAGGCTTTATTTCAGCCAGGCACTTAGGTTCCTAATTAAGCATGTGAGTAATCCTGCAGAAGTAGGACAGCTCATATTGTTCAAGCTCGGCATGTGGATAAATGCCTGACTAAGATGAAGCCAAGGAGGTAAAACTAAGGAACTCTGTGAAAAATTCTGACAGAGAAGTCAGTATGTTTCTTTGCTGCCTTATCAAAGCGATGATAGGAATTTTTCCTCTCCATTGAGCATCACTGAACACTAGTCATAGGTGAGTTAAAGGAGAAAGCTTGAGTTCCTGACACACTGCAGGATGAAAAAAGTATGAAGAGAATGGTGATAGTCCTTCTTCCCTGGCAGAAAAGGAGTAAGTGTTGATTTTTGCATGTCATCCCTTTGTTTCTTAGACAGATCAGATTTTGGAATTAGACAGTTCTTTCTAAAACATATTGTAGAATTTCCCTTATTCGTCCCGTGAGACAAGACTCATCCTCTAGCAGGACAAAAGAGAGAGATATATTCTAACTAGTTACTTTACATCTCAAAGAAATGTTCCCCTAGAAATTCAATACTAAATTAAAGTTCTGATAACTTTATAGGAATGCTGGCAAACTGTCTGAATTACAAAACCGATAAAGATGTTCAAGGACCAATTAAAACCTACTGCATTTTTTATTGCAGTGTTGCATTTAGGTCTGATATTTAGTGTGTATTATGACTGTGCGTTTCATTTGCATCTGATACTGAACAAAAAGCTGCTCCCAGTCTGATGCTGTTCTCTAAGCATAATACATTTTCTTTTTGCATGCAGTTGACTTTTTATAAGGTTAATTTTCTCAGGGCTAAAATAAAAATGCATCATTATGTTGAAGTATCATCTTTTTTTATGATCACAATGAGTTTGTCTCTAACCTGCCTGTCAGTTCCAAATGCTGGAATAGGCTGGGTCAGATGTCGATCACTGCTTACCACTGTATTAAATGTGTTTTTCTGATATTTCAGTTAACCATAGCCTTAGGCGGCTTTGTCATTTGAGCAAGTAAGTGAGGGGCATGTGCATTCTGAACTTCTGACCATCCCCTGGACTCTGCTGGGGTCTCAGCAATGTCAGCCAGAGTGTAAGTGCCCAGCGCTTTGGAAAAAGTATGTAATGAAATCGGGCAGAGCTGCAAGATGTTCAGCACTTCTGAAAATGAGGTCACTTAAGGAGGTGTCTACGCTCATTGGAACTTAACTGTAGGGCACATTTTTCTCAAGTCACCTTAGCCATGATATTGCACTTGTATTCATAGCCCATTAGCAGGCTTTCATATAGCAATCATTTGAAGTAGAAACAGGAGAGAACCTTCTAGAGAAGAATACAGCTTTTGATAGGGTTACACTTCTTTGCTCCTTAATACCTTAATCTGGGAGGTAATGCCTTTTCTTAGTTTTTCACTTAACTGCACTTTCACTGTTTTACCTCCACCACCCTTGCCTTGCTGTGTGTCTTTTCTGGGTGTCTTTGGCAGCTGTGTGCCTGTCTCTTCTCTGTTGTTTGTCTCCCATTGAACTGCTTCGCGTCCCTTACCATGATGCCACTGGTGGTTCTCAGTGCTTTCTTTCTGTTCCCAATCTGTCTTCTTTCTCTCCATCTAGTGGCTTTGCATCTCTCTCCAGTAGTTCCACTGGGTTGGCTTCCTGTCAGTTTAATGTCTTTCAACTGAAAGCTAATATGGTCAAATCTGAATTCTTTATCTTTCCCAGGAAACTGTTTCACATTCATGGTGTTTTCTGTGATTACCACCATTCACGATCTCAATCATGCTTGCTACTTGGGGCCATTTTCTCATCCTGCATATTTAGGGCAGCATATAATAATAAATTATATGATGATGATGATTATTATTATTTATTTGTATAGTAATAATCTTACTACATTTTCCTCTGGTGTATTTCTAAATCAGGTATCTTTTTCAGTTCAGATTATTGTGCAGATTAATTACCCATGTCTCTCTGAGAATGACAGCAACCTCTTCCAGACTATTCAAAATACAGTTGTTAAGATGATTTGTCTTCCTTGCATTCATCATGAATCCCTGCGCTGATTCATCCCACTGCATCCTATCAGCATCCAGTTTTTTGTGTTTTCTTTCAAGTCTTGCATACATCTGCCCTCTCCTGTTAGTCATTCCTTCCTTTGTTTTGTGAAATGCTGACTCTTCTCCCCACCCTTGCTTCTCCAGTGCTATCAGCCTCAGAGATCCTTTTGGTCATTTCAGAGAGCTCTTTGCTTTTCTCATTTCTTACAAATGCAGCACACCACAAGATAGGCTTCCTATGTGTTCTCCAGACCAACTTGTTTTGCACCACAGCTATCCAGGATATCTTAGAAACAGCTCCACTAGCTTAATTTGCTATGTCAGTTAATATTTAACAGGTCTGATTATTGAAAATTAGGATTTTTATGATGTATGATTTTTCAATTAAAATTAATAAATTGGGGAAATAAAGATCTTTTACTTCAAATCAGAAGCAATCATATTGTTGCAATATTTTGAATCCTTACAGTTCCTTCTCTTTACTGGAAATGTATGGGGGAAGAAAAGTTACTGTTTACCTCTTGGATATGTTTAGTATTACGCATCAGTAACTTGCTGAATCAGTGGTTTTGCTGATTTCAGACATTCAGAAATGGACCCTAAAATCACGATATTGGGCTCCAGAATAATCTGAGTTTTAAAAAATGATCTGTGATTTTTGAAGCAAAATTTTCGTGCTGTGCTTGGCAATTCTCACAAGTCATTTGATCACAACAGAGTAAGGCTTTGAATCATAGTCACACAATCGCAAGTGGTAAGGAAGACCACAAGTTACCATGAATCTTGTGCAAATGTAGTGGGAGATCTCACAGCACTGAATGATGCAGGTTAAATCCAAAGCCTTAGTACAAATTCAGAGGGGGATCACATCCATATGCATTAAAATTGATAGAGAACATAAGAAATCATGAACCCTCTTTCTGTGCCCCTCTGAGTAACCAGTGGTGAAGGTTGGGGTGGGAAAAGGAGAGGTTATGTTTTTTCCATTTTGACATCAGCAGAGAACAGAAGCCCCCGAAGGTTTCACATCCCCTGAGTGACAACCTTGGGTGCAAGCCTAGGGCTTCCCCACTTCGCAGATTTTGTCACTCCTAGCCCCATTAAATGAGAAGGTGCAGAAGGTGGGAGAAGTTGCTGAAGTGTAACACCTATCACTTCAATTCACTTTCTGCAACAGGGATTCTGTGTTTATCAGACTTACAGGCACTTATGTTCCTCCCATAATCTACCACCTTTCTGGGCATAATTCAAAGCTTCACAAGCATTATGAAGAGCTGTGTTCTAGAAACTAGGTCTTTTAAAAAAATTCATAGACGCGACATGATCTTTCCAAGTACAAGAAGGTCAGCATACAGGAGGCCTTTCTCAAGGGAGGCAACCCAAACCTCTGGGATTTTTACTGGAGTTATAGAGAGACAGTCTGTCTGCACTGGAATTGATTACTGTCATTGCATGTCAGCGTCTTCTCACAACTCTGGAGTGGAAAGGAAGGAGAGGATCTCATTAAATACATGCAGTGAAGAGGCTGGGGGCCAGGGTTCAGCGACTACCCCTAGCCTCAGGTCTCTCTCCTCCAGCCCTCGGAAGATTTGCAAAATTGATCCAGGGCCATTTGAATAGGGCGTAATTGCTCTGAAAGGAATGTTTACTTGCTCATCAGTAATTGCCAGAAAATCTTGAAAGAAATTACAAAACTGTGGTGATCCCTTTCAAATGTGCTGAACTTTTTCTTGGCCTATCCAAAAACCCACTGCTTTTACTGGTAAGCAATCCGTTCTTGAGTTATTACAACATGGTATATGCAAAAGTGAGATTTTATCCTGAGATACACCTAATAAAACTTTCTAGCTAGTCTTCCCTGGTATAGAAATGTAATAACAAGTGCAAAAGGAGATAATACTTTTAAAAGTTACAGCAGTGATCACTTTAGGTGGTTTGCAGGTCAACAACCGATTTTCATATAAGTGACTTAGTTATGCTGGAATACCTCCATTTGCTGTCCGTTACATTTGCATTTTTCTCAGCAGCCTCTGGCTAAAAAGGCTCATCTGAATAAAAGTTTGTGTATGTTGCCATCTTCTAATGATCTGTACACTTTTGTGTTTGACAGTGTATCAATTGCAACAAGAGGCACCACGTCCCAAGAGAATTATCTGTCCTCGGGAGGTCAGTTCTTCTTTCTCTCTACCTTGTTAAATCAGATGAATTGTCAGCAGCATATGATTACCAAAACATTTTTTGTACTGTCTGCAGGTAGTATTTAATTTTTCTAAGTCATTATTTTATATAATCATTTTTCTTAATGTTGATTAAAGCAGATTAACATTTGCTAATTAGGCATGGAGGCCTCATTCTACCACTAGAAGCCCCTTCATTAGACAAATGCTCATTAATCATTGCCTAGTGTGCTTTTCTGTATGCTACCTGAAGTATTGTGTTTCCTTGTCAAAATGAAGGTGGTTTCGGTTCCTGCATCTGCATATTAACCTCTGCGTGATATGTTTCAACATGATACATGTAGCTCCAGTTTGTTGAATGCATTCTGCCAAGTATTATGTTCAAGTGAATATACTGAAGTGATAGCCAGAGAGCTTGGTTCTGTCACAGAAACTTTAAAGATTATAGGATATTTAGAAATCTATAGGGCTGCAGGTTTGGCTGAGTCATCTTGTCTGCCTGTTTTCTTTTTCTGTATTTCTCCATTTCTACTTAGTCAAATATGTCAGTTCCTCAACCTGCATGGCATAACAGTAATGGAAAACATATGTAGATGTCTCTGCTCAATCAATAAAACTGTGATAGTTTTATCTTCTCTATTCTTCTAATTCTTAGGGACAGATTTTGTGCAAATAGGCATGTAATGCTAGTAATAAAAATACTGAACACATGAAGTGATTGCATGAGGTATAAAAGATGATGTGAAAGAAGATAGAAACTGCAGTTCATTGGCATTATATATATCTCTACTCTCAAACGTGATCCTGGTCTCTGACCTGCTTCTCGCACTGTGTACCCATTGAGGTAGAGCCCTAGCACAGCATCTGTCAAATACTATCAGATACTATCTCAAAACAGTTTTGTGTGGGGCAGGAGGTTTTGTACCAAGGCACAGGTGGTTGCCCAGGGTCGTGAAGAAGATCCATTGCGAAGCCAGGAGTTGAATCCAGTCTTCCTGAGTCCACCCAGCTCCTTAACTAAAAGGCTGTTGCATTTTTCTCTCAAGTGCCATCTACCAGTTGTTTCAGGGCAGGGAGAGCAGGGACTGGAAGTCTTCAAGCCCTGTCAGTTCGGGACCATCCCAAGGCATATATGCGGGATGCTAAGAAGGGCAAGCAAAACACCAGAGACGGTGAACCCTTGTGTCATCCTTTCTCCGTGTCAAAGGCAAGGCTCGGGGAGAAGGAGCACGCACTAGCCCTGTGGGACTTCAGTGCACATGTGCTGCAGGGTTTTAACAAGACCTTCCTCTCTGAAATTATCAAGCAAAACAAATGACAGGTAGGTTTCTGTGGCTGGTATTCTCTGAAGGAGTGGACATTAAGGTTTTTACTAAATTAGTATCAATTAACAGGTATTAAACTAGTAGTGGTATAGTTGAAAATAGTTAAGGTAAACAATTTATTTACTTCCAGTGCAGCCTTAGAGGAGTTCCTTGCTTTGTGTGAGATAGTGGTTTCCCTAATATTTTATTTATCTATTTCATACTGGAACTACTTTGAGGAAGAACTTGTCTTCAGAAAATCTGATTAATAAGCACTGAATGCTTAGGAACCCTTGTCTACAATTTGTACTCATCTTTGTGGGGATACAAGTGACTTAGTCTGAATAAGTTTAATCCAAAATTTATTACGCTAACTCAAATTAAAGCATTTTTTAGCTCGCCTTCATGAGTGAAGATTTGAATCAAGGTAAAATGTGCTTTTAAAGTGGAGTAGCAATTGCATTCTTGTTCTACAAAGAAGAGATTATCTACACAAGTGAATAGAATAAATGTGCAGCTGTGAACTCTTTACCAGTGTGCTGTATTAAACTTATTTCCTTAGACTTAAGAACATGCTATGTACAACTGAAGTTATCCTTTGCTCCCTTTGCCTGATGTTTGAAGACCGTACATATTTAGTGCCTATTCGGGTCACTTCCAAAGATTTGCAAAAGGAAGCTAAGATCATATTATATTAACCAAATTAATAAAACACCTGATTCACATAATATGGGTTTAGTTCTGACTAACGAACCATTTTTATTGGCTCATTTCATGGACTGAAGAGAGTCCTGTTTTGATTTTTTTTTTTTTTATTTAGTTAGCTGAAAATAAGAGACTTTATTCAGGTGTAGGTATATAAAGCAGTGTGAATTCCCACAAATGTGATCTTTAGTTGATTTCTTGTTACTTGGATTTTGAGTCTTTGTGTAGCTCAACTGTGTTTACTGTCTGCTTGCTAGAAAAAACAGAATCTCTGACCCAGAAGCCAAAAACCACTACAACACTGATGATGTGCTTTGTTTTTACATATAGCTGGGGAGGTGGGGGTGGGTGGAGTGTCCTGATACCTAGATTGCTCCTTGTGGTTCGTCTTATCAGTTTTATATGAAGTAGAACTACATACTGGTTTCATAAAGCATCACAGAATATTTTAGAGAGAAAATTCATCACTATGTTCCTATGGTGCCTATTAGCTTTTCCTTAGCATGCAGACTGTAAAGTGTTTTGGGGTTGTTCTTGATTCTAGTTTTACTTCAGTGTAACCTGATGAGTGTGTTGGCTTGCCTCACTAAAGATGGTATCTTATTAATCCTAAATTTCTGTGATATAACAAGATCTCAAAATCTAATTTTGTGTTATGTATGTGAAAAATATATTAATTGGCAGTGCGATATAGTTATTTAGTGTGCAATGTGATGCTCATCCAACATATGGAGAGCAGTTGTCAGCATGATGTGTGACTGATGGGGAAAAGATTTATTGCTTCATGTACATATCATAGGAACTGGACTTTGCTGAGGGTGTTCTCTTGTATAATTCAGGATGCAAACTGCTTCAGACAAATGTAAAAATTGCAAATAATTTTAAATCTTTCATGCTTATGGGAAGGTGTCTTTCATTCATAATTGCCAAATCCTGCACAAGGAAATTGAAGCATCTGCTGCAAACAAAATCTGTAACACCAACAGATAAACTTGTGAAGAGTTGGAGATGGTTTTTTGCTCTCACAACTTGGCATTTTCATTATTCCTCCTTCTTTTCTAGTGCCATCTTCCACATTCTCTGCATTCATTTGCTTTTTCATTACCTTTGTTACTCCATAGTCACAAGGGTTTTAGCCTCAGGTCTCTGCAGTTCTGCCATCTGATTTGTGTGGGTTTCTTGATTGACTGTACTGTGGAGACAGAAATCACCTCTCCTGATATGCAAACCACCGGACTAAAAGCTGGGACTGTAAATAAAACATGAACATTTATATCTTTGTGTCTTTGAGCTTTGCTATCCTGATTTTCCTTTTCTTTTTTTTTCTCCCCCCCCCGCCTAAACATCTTGTCAGCAAAAGCAGGTTGTTCCTGCAATGGGAATCATACTGAATGAACTGTTAGGGCTTCAGGTATCTAACGGCTTTTAATTAATCACCACAGGCAGCGGGACTAGTGTGAATATCCTACCTTTCCAATAACATTGGACTTCTGCCAATATCCTCATTTGTAACCATATTCCTTCCAGCAGTGTTTTAATGATTTATTTTTTTAATAGAAAAAGTTTCGTTTAAAAGTATCATTCAGGTGGAGGAGTAGCCTTTAAATATTGTGCAAGTGTGATGATAGGGACCAAAGAATCAGATTCATGTTGTGAGGAAGCCATATTATAAGCATCTTTTAGGGTTTATTCTACAGAAATGCTGATAAAACATGACATTCTCAGAAAAGAATTCAAGCATTCAACTTCCCGGTTTTATTTGAAAGTAATATTTTAAAGAATTCTTAATTTTAAGAAATATTTCAGTAATAGCTTATTAAAAGTTAAAATATCTTTTAAAGAAATGGAGACTTTAACAAAGTAAAAGAATAAGGAAGAACGGTGACATTATTTGGGAATATTTTTGGTTAAACAATAGGCTTGTTATAAATTTCCTTCAAGGAGGGAGTAAGCGTTACCCATGAGGTTTTTGATTACTTGTGTAGAAATATTCATACCTGTGAATGCTATTCCTGTTCTGTTCCAAGAAAGCCTTAATTGCTGGCAGCAATTTTTGAGGCTGGTGAATTTGTCTTGCATTAGACCTCACATATTCCTAACAGTGCCTTGGCCAAGCCAGTGTCAGCAACAGTGAGAAACTCATCTAAATTTCCCTAGTGTAGGCAAAGCCTTAGAGCCTTAACTTATATTATTATGTAGAAAAATGTCAGTTAATTGTCTTCCTCGTCATTCTGAATTCCAAATAGGTTGTGTCAGAAACAGCAAAAATTATTGTCTCTGCCTTTAAAGCATCGAAATTATAGTTTCTTGATTAAAAGCAAATATGATTACAAAGGGGAGACTTTTCTCTGAAAAAAATAATATCCCTTTTTCTTTTTGCTTAAGTGATTGTGAGAGACTAAAATAATGATGGCATATTCAGACTGTAGCACAAGAGTCTTTCACTCTAACCATCCAGAGGGTCAGGAAGTATTTTGACCCTCTGGGTATCCATTACGCAGATTTATCAAAACAAGTGTATAGATAGTGGCATTTCATAGAGCATAACCGTTGAAATGATCACTAACAGGTTTATAATGATATTGCCATCTTGTACATTGCTAGCAGAGAATATACAGGATCATTGCACATCTCCAAAACTGAACCACTGCAAATTATTCTTTACTCAGTTATCCTCAAAGTGTCTTCTGAAGCACGGGATTCAAGCTAAGAAAAATGCAATGAGCAGAGTGTCCTTTAAAAAACAGCAATATTGAAAAGTGCTTTAAAAATGCTGGTTACTTTCGTCAGTCCTTCTTTCAGGTACAAAGTGTTTTATATTTGTACATAACAAAAAGCTTGTGATTAGGTAAGCTTGAGCAAGGTTGTTAAAATTAAACCTTAGCAAGATGTTTGCAAAGTATATCTGATAAGTGTTTAATCATTGCAATAAGTCTTCCATCAATTCCCTTATTCTGCTCACTTAGTGACCTTTACAAGCTGAATCTTTCCTCTTTCCCCCTGCCCTCATCTTTCTAAAAACAGTGTCTATACTGTGGTAAAGTACTACAGAGCTGTAATAGGCATTGAAATTGACCATAAAATTGATGGTAAATAATGGGAGTATATGGGAATTTTCATGGCACTTGTTCAAATCACTCTACTGCAAAAAGTCAGACACTACCATGAGAAGGTGTCTCTTACTGTCAGTCCTGAGAGCTTATCTGACAATTCAGAATGTTATAATCTTTTCCTTAGAAAGAAACCTCAGCACACACACAGTGACACACCAAGAGACCCCATTAGCCAGCAATTAAGTGAAAACAAGCAGAATTGTTCTGAAACCTATTTCATTAATGAAAATGTTTGTACGTATAAGACTTAATGCAGCCTATATCTTCAAATTCCTATAATATTGCTGCTGCTTTAATTGTGCTTTTGTAATCCTATCTTCATGATAGAAGCATAAAGAAACAAGGAGGACACAGCAGTAGTCTATGGGCTGCAAATGAACCTGAAGAGCAATTCTGAATAGACATTGACAAAAGGAGGAAAGTTCTTCAGCTGAAATCCGCAGAGAATGTAGAAAGCCTGGCTACACTGGAGGAGGCTGAAAACAAGTGAAGGTCAGGGAGGTTCTTTGGTTAAATTGATGCAGAGGACCCATGGAATGTCGAAAGGTATTGTATCCAGCATCCCTCTGAACAGGCCGCAAGCAGGTTTTCCTTTTAGGTTTAAAATGTGGATTTACACACAGTGTCATTTTTCTGTGGTATCTCTGTAGTGAATTTTGTCCCACAGAATGTCGATGATTTGCAGCAGTGGATGAAAGAAAGAAGGGAAGCTGGAATATTGCTTGCCCAAAATTTGCTTGAATTCATCACATCAGAGAAAGTTGCCAGTGTTTTTTTCCAAGGCATTTTAAGGACTGACAGGAAATCTCACCTCTCCTAGAGTCCATGAAGTCTCACCCCCACTGCAGCAGCAGGGTGGTGGAGCATTCAGAGGAAGCCACATCATTCTCATTTTAACAGTCCATTGCCTACTGAACAGAGGATAAAGCTTTCTAATTATTCTGCAGACATGATACTAAATATTGCACTTAAGTAGTTACAGCTAAACAAAGCTAGAAAACATTTGTCTGTTCCACTTGAATTTCATCGTGTTTGATTTACTAATATTCTAGGTTATGATTTGCAAGTTAGACTGATGTTCATCTTTGTCAGAGGAATACGGCATGAACCAGTTAGGGCATTTATTGATCACTGCGACATGGAAAAGTTAAACCCATCTTTTTGGAAGACAAGATGGCAACTTCTAACTAATGAGCACAAACTGTATGTAGCTGTCTTTATGGACCAATTAACTTAGTAATTATCCCTCTGGCTTTGCTTGAAAGCTTCTTTGGGAAGTTCTACCCTCCTCTCTATTCTTCCTTGAGTGGGTGGTGTGCGTGTGTCTGTGATTTTGCTACTCTTAATTTTTTATTTCCTTTTATCCTTGTTACATATCAGTCTTTTCATCTAGTTCTTTTTATTTTGACATGATGTTTGATGTAGGTAGTTTTCAAACCGAAATAAATGAAAGTCTGTTTCATATCTTGACCTAGATAAAGTTTATCAATAAGCCTATGTGAGATGTCTGGTGTCTTTTTTCAAGATTCCAGATGAGAAACACAGAGTATTGAGCAGTTGATGAATTTGTATTTCCTAATATGAATAAATATAGAAACTTTACACATCTATCTTGCTTCCTATACTTCCTGTACATGTATGTATATAGCTATACACACAGAATGATCAAATCAGCCAGTTACACATCTTTTTGAAACACTGAAGAGAAGTAGGTGTGAACATGGTGGTGTTTGTATGGTTTTCAAACAAGGACTCTTGAATTTCAGGGTTCAGAATGAAAATTCAGAAGATTTGCAGGTTTCTGTTTATCCTTTGTTTCTGAAAGATTTGCATCTTTTTGAAATACCGTTATGACTAATATGTACTGACACATTTTAACTGCCCTGTACAAATCAGTTAAGAGTGTCTGCGTGTGTGTGTGTGTGATAGAGATGTTTTATGTTGAAATGAAAGCATCTGTAAGTTAAGATATTTTTCATAATTTGGAAAATAAATATTCTCCTACTTAGTATTTTGTGGAGGAACTAATAGGATCTCCACCTTTTCCAGACCCAGGAAAATAGCTAGCACTATATAAGCTCCCTTATTGCTGTTCAGACTTTGCAGATAGCCTGGCTTAAAAGAAACATCTGCAGTTCCCAAGTACAGAGCAGAAATCAACAGCAGGAGATAAACTGGATTAGTATTATTATTCCTCTTTGCATTTTTGCTTTCGTCCTTCCCCTGTCCCCGTGCAGGGGTGTTCTCCCAATGTAATGAAGTGGCATTGTGTCTCACACCCCACAATGCTGTACAGGGACTTGTCTAAGGTCCCCTCCTCCTCATTTTCCACCTACCCAATCCACGCTCAGTTCTCATGGGTTGTTTCCTGGTTTTTCTTCCACACTTCCAGTCCATGCTTGAGTTTATAACCAGCAGACTGGCTATAAACGTTCATTTGGCACTTTGCAAGTACATTCATCAGGCATCTTGCTGAAGGGCTACATGTTTACATCAGATAGCAGCAGTGAGCTGGTTGGGAAGCATGGCTTTTGGGGACACATTATGGTAGGTGACATAACACCAACAGGTTTGTACAGATGTACTGTGGACTGCTGTGGCATGTGTCATAGGAATGTTTCAGTGCTTCTCACGGGTTACAGAACTGCAAGCAGCATTTAGAGCATTGGTATTGCTTACTGCGTTTGTCTGCTTCTGCTGGAGATACTTTTCCTCCCATTTAAATGACTCAACGCATCATTCTTGAAAAAAAAGAGTGCCGTTTAAATGCTATATTCAAATTTTTCATCTTGCATTCAAGGTAACATTGATATTCCTTCTTATATTTAATGATGCCCTTACTGTGTGAATGGAAGCTGCATAACAGAATAGATGACTCCTGCTTTTGCTGTTGAAGTTGTTTGAACCTGACCCTGTCTCCCCGACTGTTTAGCAGCAGCAGCCTTCTTGATTAAGATTTATTTCAGTGTGTTTTAGCTCATGTTCAGGAGCACATTATTTTCTTTTCTAGGTGAAAAAATATTTGCATTTTTTCACTTGTTCAGTCTTGCTCTTTTCCATTAGAGCTGAATATATACAGAAATATATTCTGGTTTAGTAGCAATAGCAGATGTCCATGTTGGGGGAGATTTTTGTTACCTTCTGGAGTTTATGGTGTTTTGTCTAGCATATTGATTATTGGCTGCTGGACAGTTTGCTCAAGGTCATAGATAGGAAACAAACCTGAGTTAAAAATACCCTCATAAAGGATGCCATAAAGCAGCTCTTTTGAAAGTTTGGTACAAGCAAGTAAACAAACAAGCAACAAGCAAAGGTTTGGGTGTCAGTGCTTGCAATGAAACAAAAATTCTTCGTCTTTTAAAAATTATAGAAATAACCTTTTTTAAGTGGAAGTCACCCAACAGTTAAGTGCCACAGTACCAGTCAGAGCTGCTGAGCTTCCTGTGTTTCTTTGCAATGTGTAATCCTTCTGCAAAAGGGTCGTTCTGCATCTTGCCTTTTCCCTAGGTTACAGCACACGGTCAGAGCAGAGCTGTGCAGCTCTGAGCAGCAGTTAATAAAAACATTCTTTGTGTTCTTCACTTTTGTCTTTCCTTTTATATTCTTCTTAGTAGTGAAGAACTCCACTCCTACCTTTTCCCCAGTGCTGTAAATTTTACCACAGAATATTTTTTTAGAAATACATCAAACACAATTTGGTGCTTAGCTATGCTGATAGGTTTAAAATGACTTTTGTTATTTAGGAAAGTGGTGACCAGTTCATCACTTGAAGGTTTGGCTTTCTCTAGAAGACTTCACTCAGTCAGCTGCCTCCTCCCTGCTGCCTTCACTCCCGAGAGCCTCACAGAAGTGGGCAGAGTCATGGTATTATTGTGGTTTTTTATGTGATTTATAGAAGTTATTCAGTCTGCTCCTGGCTAATCGCTGTCTCCTGAGAGCAGTCCAGGCAGAGATGAAGAACAGCCTAGATTGTGGTATCTTGGGGCTAGAGGAAACTCAAGAGGTTGTCATCCCTGCGTCAAGAAGAGATGTTTACATATCCTTTTCTTAAAGCCTTTTAAGGCTGAATATTTCATGACCACCTCTGCTTATTTATTTAGTGTTCAATTATTTGTAACACTTTCCTAAGATCTAAGCTCTATCTTCTTTTTTGCAGTTTGAGCCTATTACTTCCTGTCATGTCTAATAAGCGCACAGAGAACAAATTCGTTTCTTTCCTCTTGAAGTCAGCCTTTTTCCTACCTGTTTGCTACAGCTCCTCTCTGTCTCCTTTTCTTTAGGCCAGTCTCTTTTCATGTCTTTCACAGTTGCTAAATACCTCCTTGCTCCTGTTACTTGCTCCAGTCTTTCTTGAGATGTGGTGCTCAAACCCACTCTCAGTATTCCAGCTAGAGGCTTTCTGAGTGGACATTGTAAGGAGAGGATTACTCTAAGGATTACTCTAAGGTTGGCCGTGCTCTTGTTTTTATACCCCAATATGACATTCTGGTTTTGGCAGGTTTTGCAACAGACAGCATCAGTGATTCATGTTCATTTTATGATCTGTAACGATGCCAGGATCCTTTTCTGCAGAGACCTGTCTAGTCATTGTCCCTCTGGTATTTTGAATGATTTTGACATCTTGCTCCCAGCTACTTTCTTGGAGGCACCGTCGTCCCTCGCTGTCACGTGACTGAATGTGCGTCCATGGAGTGGCCGTAATGATGGCATTGACATGGCTCTGAGACTGAATGACAAAAGGAGATGCAGGCTTACAAAACTGTTCATGTCACCTTTCTCTCTGGAGAGCCCCTAAAATGTGGGTAGTGCGGGTGGAATATGATCTGGGGGCTTGTGGCATTGCTAGTTGCTTTTTGAGGAGTGTCTTTGTGCCTCCCTCATCACACAGCCAAAGTACATGAACGTACTCATAAAGTTACATGTGCTGGATGGGCTTGTCATATGAAGCCTGTCCCATCAGTCATGCTGAATGCCATTGACTGAAAATCTTAGGGGAGAAAACTATCATTTCATTATGTATGTACATAGTGAGTGTCTGTAAATGGCCTGTCCTTGGCCGGGGAGTACAGATGTTACACTGCTGCTACTCCTACTAAGAAAATGAGTAACGGACTTTATGATATGGTACTTTCTGCAAAAGCAAGAGTTGCTTCTCTTTGAAAATGTTGATGCCAGAGAGCCTGATAAGGTAATAGTAAAGAAGTGGTAAAAAGGTAGTAAAAAAGGTAGATAAATACTTGCCTTCAAAAAGAATGTTCTCCCAATTTAAATTGCTTAAGAGTCAATCATGTGAAATAATTTGTTCTATTTGGAGGGAAAGTTAGACACGCTAATTCATCTACATAGAAATTTCTTTAAGAAAAATTTGAAGGCAGAATTATATTATAGGAGTAATGAAATGCAACATAGTTTTTTACTTCATCCCATTTAGTGGGGGCTTACAATCTTCCTTAATACTTTTTGGTTGCTGATTGTAAGGCTAGTTTGCAGTTGACTTATGACAATTCTGCCAAAAGCTGAACAATTCAGGCAATAAACTTTTCTGTACAGTCTGTTTTTACTGGGGTTGTCTTGAAAGCTTCTCTTACAACTCTTTTATTTCTCTTTACGTCAAACTGAACTGAAAAACATATTTATATCTAGTCAACTAGAATTACTGAAAAATAATTAGGATTGTTCCAAACAGAAAATATATTAGATTAATCTTCCTTTGGGAAAATGCCTCACTGCCTGCTCTGAGTGAACTTACTAACGTTATTAACTCTTGGATCTTGTTTCTCTGCTGTTTCTGTGTACTGGAGAGAAGAACAGAAAGCCAGGTGCAGCTACCCACCTTACTGTTTCCCTTCCTTTTTATACTCTCTTCATGGATGTGTCAAGGGAGTGGTTGAAATAGGTAGATAGACAATGTTATGCCATGTTGGCCCTTCTGAATTACAGACAGATTGCTGTCCTGGATGGATTTCTAAATTTTCATTCCAACATTTCTAAATTTCAGCTTTGGCCACTGAATAAAGAAATACATCTTGTGTAACAAAGCTGAAGAGAAATCAACTTTTTCTGAAATTAGGGTTATCTTACTTCTGTGGTAGTACTTATGCAGAAAGAATTCTTCAGGGTATCTTCAAATCTTCAGTGCAGTGTGGTTTGGGTGTCAATGCTTGCAATGAAAATCTATCACATTAGGGGATGCTCACCTCCTGCCTGCATGATTCCCAGTAGTTTTGTGAGGAGTTATCTTGCAGAGTGGTGTAGGATTTTAATGCAATAATCTGTACATTAGCAGGAATATGTCATGCCAGGCCTAAACCATCCTAGCCAAAAGAGGAGCCACAAATCCCAGGGTATTAAAATTCAGTAACTTTCAAAATTATGTAAATGTAATATATTGAATTAGCTTACATAGCTAATGGTATTTCTTTTAAGAGGATTCATTTCCTCCTCAGTGTTGACTTCAAACCCCAGTGCAACTGACTCCACACCTTGAAGAATATGCTGTAACATTGCGGGGAAAAAACACACTTGTAAAACTAGACAAAGTGTACGAGTCAGGTGTTTTTTGGGGGGTGGGGACAGGCAATCAGGTTTGGCAGGCTGGGAGTCAAGGCTGGAGTATGCAGACTCTCGAAAACATGTGCTTCCCAAGGCCTTTGGAGAGTGCCAGGAGAGCTGTGCTGGGTTTCATTTCTCTTTGAATATGCTTTAAGATTAGATGCCACTGAATGTTGCTGGCTTTGTAAGAGTACTGGATTAGTAGGAATTTAGGCTGTTTCACCATCCATCTTATTTCCTGATCAACTTGACTTTAGTTTTAAACAATTTTGGCATTCACTGCTGATTCACAATTTATACAACTATGAATTTCAACAGTAATTTTCAGCATTTTCCCTGTGGTTTCTGGAACAATGATCAGAAATGCCTGCTCTGCAACAACATTTTTGGGTTGAGATTGGCATTAATACCTTTTTCTAAGGCAGAAAATTACCATCTCACATTTGAATTGAAAGCTGCCACTTTCAGTGGAGAGAGAGAGAACCCATTTAATTTATCCTCTGTATGGGACTAGTAAAAGCAAGCTGTGGAGCTCTTTAAGACAAAATATATTTTCACTAGTGTGAAGACCTATTACTTCCCTTATGTAATTTTCCTCAGTTTTGTACTTTGTTTTTGTCTGTTAGCATAAGAGTCCTAAATGATTCAAACCCTCTGGTCTCTCCCCTTGCTCAGTGTCTAGGGAGATGGGCCAGAGTGATGGATAAAACTAACTGGTCACCTGAGAAAGGTGGCCCTTGTTTCAACAAGGAAATTGTACAGGCTATATGGAAAGTGATGAAATGGTTCTTCATAGCCATTGTCTATGCAAGAAACCTGAAGTGTATGTGTCCTCAGAATAAGGCTGGTTATTCTGGGCTCCTACCATCAGGAAACAGTCACTTTTCTACCTGTGGATTTTCTGTTCTTTCCACCACTAAGAATTCTCTTAGGTGGATCTGCCTGACTTTGTGTGTGCAAACCCATTTATAGCAGGAGAGGAAAAGTTAATCCCAACTGACTTTCAGTCACCTTTGCCTTCTGGGATATCTAGAATTTCCCTTGAAGTTTGTACAGTGTCTGCAGTTGGCACAAAACAGACCTACTAGCTCCTTTGATACTTTTAAGCCTCTGCTCCATCAGCTGTGCAGGCTTTTGGTTTATTTCCAAGTTCAGTCTGACATTCTGATTTTGATCTAGAAACCCTGATGTTATTTTGATCTTTTATCTTGCTTTAACTTTGTTTCCTTGTGTTTGTTCCTAGTGGTGAGGTTGGTTGGGAGCGAAATGATTGTTCTGGGTTGCGGTGAGCACACAAGGGGATTTTTAGATTCTGGGGCATCTGAATGGTCTGGTAGATCTGGAGCTTCATTTCAGAAATACTACAGTATCTTCTTTGCCTAAAGCCAAGTGCTGAAGTTGTGGCTATTTTAGACACGTGGATGGATGCTAAAAAATGTTGGAGTGAAGGTTTCTGTTTTATGGAAGAGGAGGAATAATATAGGATTTGATGGGCTTTGTGTAGGTTCTCAGAAGAGCAAATCTTTTAGCTCATGAATAGCAGGGAAAATGGTAATCACAGTGTCCAGGGCAGTTCAGTCAGTTGCTAGTTAAATGATAATTTCACAGCTAAATTTGTATTTATGTATAAATGGTGTTCTGAGAAGGATACAAAATGTGCCTCTATTTGCTGAAGGGATTATTTCCAGGTTGCTGTTTTATAGATATATGTATCTATATTTGTGGGGGACCTTGTGCTTACAGGTAATTTTGAGGATGAGTTGTAGTACTGTTTTACCTTTCTGAGGTAGATTGAAAGTGTTGGGGTTTTATTCTCTGTACACATACGATCAAGGCAAATCCGTATTTTTAAATAGAAGCGGATTCTAAATCCTAGATGAAAGTCATGCTTTACCTTCTGTGGTATAAAGGTTTTATTGGGCTGTCTGTGGGAATGAAAGTTTATCTGTTTGTTCCTTGTCACCATTTTCAATGTACTGAGTGGCCTGTGTTTCCATGAAAGAGAAGACTGCATGTGGCGGTCTTACCTAACCCAGCTTCTGATACCCATTTTTTAATTAAGTTCCCAGCTAAATATATGCTTTGAGTGGTCATTAAGATCTATAAGGATGACAGGAAGGCAGCACAGTTCCAAAATAATAAAGTCATGTAGTGCTGCTAAAGATGAACATATGACCAGCCTCCTTTCTGAGGTAATACAGCTTTTTCTTGATTATTTTTTTTTTTTACTTAAAAAGTTAAAAAAAAAAGATGAATCCTTGCACTTTCTTCTCTCAATTGCCACAAATGCATAGAAACATAGCACCTGCACTCAGTGATTCCTCTGATTTTGCCCTCTCTTCACTTCTGCATTTGCTTTTTGCTCTTATTCCTGCCCCTCAGAGCTCAAAAATGTTTGTATCAAGGTACTATTCTGAGGCAGGAGTTTCAAGGGTGTGATACCGCTATTGTTAGTGCCGTGCTAGAAAAGAAATGCGAAGCTGGGAAGAAGCACCGTGAGGACCTGATTGAAGTCCCATAGGTCTGCCACTGACGGCTCTCATGACCTTGTGCAGACTTGGTGCGCTTGCAGCTGGGCAGCCTGGCTGGCGGCAGGGCAGGGCGTCAGCTGCCTCGGTTAGCGTGTGGCATGCAGATCATTCGGTCAAAAACCTGACATTTATACGTTGGCTACAGAGAAGTAAAAGACCTTCATCAGTTTAAATCTTGTACGAGTCAGATAATGAGACACAATCAAAACAAGGGTGCTTGTTTCCAGTCAGATAAAATGGTGAACGTTCACTGGTTTTGTGCTAATGGATGGGACAGTCTTGAAAGCACCAGTTTTCTATGTGTGTGGGAGGGTACATATGAAGCAGTAATTCCATTGATCTGGGCAGCTTTACTCAAGTACGTGCTCAGATATTTTTGTTTTAATAATCAGGAGACCTTACGTATGGCTTGTGTTAAGTTCAGTCATGCTGAGGCACGACACTGCTGGCTGAAGTTGCAGCCTGCTCAGATTTGTAAGTGCCGTAGCTGGAGAGACAGTGTGTCTTTAGAAAGACCCTTAAGGGAATGCAGACATATGAATACATCTGAGAAATCTGAAAATTAATTGGCGATGCTCAAGATCGAGGTAGCATAGCGGAGCTGGGTGAGGCGGGCGGTGAGGCAGGCCGGGCGCGAAAGCTGGGCCAGCCGTGCCCCCTGCCGGCCT
>JAVJGI010000050.1:108347482-108429476 GCA_035590275.1 Ibycter americanus | reverse complement strand
GGAGGGGGCTCCCGGCCCCTGCGGAGAGCTCGCCCAAGAGCTGGGGTCTGAGGAACCAGGCGAAGGGTCAGGCGTACCCGGAGTTCCTGGATAAGCGCACGGCATGCCTCAAACTTGGCGCAAAGCTCTTGAAAATAATTGCGAGTCCTGCCGGCAGCTCTTGGTGATAAGGCCCACGAGTGCTTGAGACTTCAAGGAAGTTAAGACTAGCTCTAAACCCAGAAACCTTGTTTTTCCCAAGGATAATAAACTTTTTCTCTTCAGTCAGTTGCCGCATACAGGCAAAAAAATGTTTTTTAAGAAGCTAAAAGGTGTATAACAGAAATAGTCTTACTCTATACTATAAATACTAGATTGGCAAAACAGCAGTAAACTACTCTTTTATCCATTTGATCAGATTTTATACAGTTACATGTAGTTCTGTTTTTTCACCATTGATACATGTTGTTCTTCCCAGAAATCCATCAATAAAACCACCTCTTCTGTTTTCGTTTTTCTGTGTAGTCATGTTCCAGTCACACTCCTGCATCTGCAGAATCTCATCACTTAGATGGGTGCCATAGTCCACATTAATAATCAAGCATAATTTATTTTTGTGTAGTTTGTTTAAAATTGGGTACGTTTTTAATATTTTTTCCCTTTCTTTCAAACTTTAGGTGGAGAACAGACCAAAGTATTACGGAAGAGAGTAAGTGTTTTCCTCTTTTAAGTATCTGTTAAGTGTATCCAAAGGTTGTTGTTCTAGAACTGGGGGAGGAAAAAAAAAAAAAAAAGACACAATGGAAGTCTAATAAACTTTAATTTATCTTTCACTTCAACTGGGAGCTAAATATGTTGAAAAACTAATCATTTAGCTATGTTACAGTCCAGTCCTGCTGCTCACGAGTGTTGCTACGTGAGCCTGCGTATTTATTTTGCTTTTCTCAGGACAGTTTGGGAAAAAAATATTGTCTGGAATATTTCTTCCTTTTATTTTGGTTGTCGCTTAAACCTCCCAGCGGTCCTGCAGTGGCCTTGGGGAGGAGAAGCAGCTTGCCTTTCTCACTGCCATGTTGTGTGTTACTATACTTTCACCACCCTATGTGGTTGTGGAAGTATGCATGTATACTACTGCATGTGTAAATGCTATTCTCCCTGCTAAAGTTATAAGGTTTGAAATACCAAAACAAGAGGTGTGTTTTTGTTGTGAGGAAAATAACAGACCTCTAGATTATAATTCCTTTGTGCTCCGCAGTCTTCTTGCCAATAAATAGCTTGAAAGGGGCTGGATCCTGCATTGCCATGGAGATTTGGGCAGGTGAAGTTGAAGGGCATAGCCACTGCAGCAACCACCCAGATCTGGCATTTGGCCTTTACTAGAGTAATCTGCTGAGGCCCTAGCCCTTATCACTAGCTAAATTGCTTAGGTTCCATGTTCTATTTTTTCTTCCATCCCAGACATATCATCTGTGTTTAATCATCCTTTTCTACCAAAACAAACCCTCAAGAGCCAGTAGCTTTGCCCGTAATTACTGAAGTTTCATTTTTTAAATACTGGCTTTGACAACAAGGAATTCAGATCTAGCCACTAAAGTACAGCAGAGCTGAAGACTGTACCTAGCCGAGTAACCCATCGCACTAACTACAGCAGGATTTGTAAAACCATTACTGCGATCTCTCATGGAGGAACCAGCCTGGCTGTTGACATACTCTGGGTTTGTGGAGCAGCAGGGCTGGCAGGAACTGTAAGAAGTCACCTCGGTGAACCTGCCCAGGCAAGATCACATTAGTTATTATCATTCAGAAAGAAGATTTCAGAACCACTGGGACAGTCCTATAAAAGCAATTGACTCAGTGTTCAGTAGTGCTTGGAAAAAGAATCAGAAATTTCTAGGGAAAGAAACGGAAAAAAAAAAAAAAATTATATTACTATATTTATGATGTGGCTGCATTTTAAATAGTGCATGTATTCTGGTCCCTCTCTACCCCTTCCCTCCTCCCTCCTTTTTAGGAAGGTTACAGAAGAAATGAAAGGTACAGCAAAGTGCAACAACAGTGGAGCAAAGTCATGCAGCTTCTATCATAGGAGGAAAATAAACAGTCTTTCTCAGCAGGTGTCCAGGAGAGGGACATGCAGTGTCCCTCTCAAGTTCATTGCCACATGGTGCTGCAGAGGCAAAAAGCATAAAGATATTAAAGGGTTTGCAAGTAAGATTCTCACATTCAAGAAGGGAAAGGTCACAACTGGTTGGACACAACTTCTGGCTAAACCGGTGATGGATGGACAGGGATATGAAGTGAAAGAAATATGTCACTTCTTCCTGTACTCCTTCCGTAAGCATTTCTTGTTGGCTGCTATCAGAGACATGCGTCTGAGTTCAGGGGATATTGTACCGTGTACAAGCTGGGTTTATGCCCTTATAAAAATGTACCAAAAATATCCATGAGAAAGCTTGCATTAGCCAGTACTTGCAACCCATATTTAAAAAAATTTCACAGGTGCCCCAAGTGTCCTGTCCCAGGGATTTCTTAAATTGATCACCAGGAGAGCTTTTGTCCTAATATCTAACCTAACGGCTGCTGTATTTTATAATGAGCTTCTGGTGGCGAATAGCTTATGCTCATTATTTTTAACTGGAGTTATGAATTGCTATGAGTTTACTGGTGAAGATGTGCTTAAATTATGTCATCTAGGGGATGCTTGTTTCAATTTGGATGCGGCAGTGAATGAGTGTGTATGTCCCTGGTACAGACAGAAAATATGAATTAATTTATATAATTTTGAATAAAAAGTCATTCTGGAAAGATCACCTAAACCTAGTATTTCCAACGTGTATTAGTTGTGAAAAGACAACGTAAAAAGAACTGAACGACAATTACATTTACATCCAGTGTGTTTTTCTCCTCTTTCACTGCCAAGCCAGAGGCAGTGTTAGAAATGTGCCACTTCATATGTATTGTCGGAAAAGAGAAAATGCTGAAGGCCAGTACATTTTAGTGCCTTTTTTCAGACAGCAGCAAAAATAGAAACTTCCAAAACCTCTGAGAAGACCCTTGGAGACTTATCAGCTAGGAAAATGTACATAGGAGTTAAGACTGAAACTGCTGTAAAGACTGCATTTGTACCTATGGAAGGATCACCACTAAATATTGATTATTGTAAGGTTAATCGTGCATCCTAGGGCCTCTTTCTTTCTTAAAATAGCAATGACAAAAGAATCAAGAGAAATATCACTTGTTTCCAACACTGAATGAGAAACTCATTGAAAGGAAGAAAACTATTTTTCTCAAGGCTACTCTGTATCTTCTTTAATATATGCAGAATAGAATTTTGAATAATTGATGCCAATTTTTATCTCAGTTTCCCTTACAAATTTGAGGAAACAATGTTAATATAAAAATAAAGCAAACATAATAAGAATTATCTCTTATTTTAATTTTAAGTCATCTCCATTTAAAAAAAAAAAAATGCCTTTGTGCCTAGTTTTCAATGCCATTGTAAAGCCTCTAGAAAGGAAACAAGGAAGAGGGGCACAGACTGGTAGAGGAGAAGAGTTGTGAGAAGATGGGGCATTTACAGAAAATAATCTTTGGGTGCAGTTGAGTGTTACATTGACTGAAACTGCATATACTGTGTAACTTTTGTTTTGTCTCTACTCTGGACTTGCCTGGGCTGGATGACTGTCTTGCCACTTTCAGATGCTTGGATGCTGTCCTGATGGCTTAGAACATGATGCTCTGCAGTGCAGAAGTTTTCAAATGGTTTCTGGGGTGGAGGAGCAGGTGTTTCTGGTCAGATTGTTTTGTAAGTCACTGAAATGTCTTCCCTTAGGTTTCACGGGATCATTTCTCGGGAGCAAGCAGATGAAATACTTGCTGGTGTAGAAGGAGCGTACATTCTTAGAGAAAGCCAGCGGCAACCCGGCTGCTATACTCTTGCTCTGAGGTAATGCTGTTTTAAATAGAGGCTTATAGTTCAAATGTAAATGTGTTTAATGGAGGGGGTTATATCAGTCCCTTTGAAGACTATGTCCACCGTTACTTAATACACTTACTAGTGTCAGAATGATTTGACACCCTCTTGTCAGCAGTTTGACCATTGCAGCACTACAGCAATTCAATCAGTCCTTCAGCACTTGGCTAGGAAGTCCCTTTTCAGGAGCAGACTGTGCCCATTTTCAATATTTTTGCTACGTAGAGTTGAGCATTGTAAAGATGGAGCTTCTCCTTGGAAATTTTTTAAGAGGTGTGAATGAGTACAGAACAGGAGAGTGTCCCAGCAGAGGACACAGCCAGGTTGTCCTTTGAGCTCAGTGATGTGTTGTACACAAACTTCAGCAACCATTGGCAATAATAACCCTGGATAAACCTGGTGGAAGATCATGAAGTCCAGTGGCTGACCAGCTGTCAAAGGCAGCATGCTGGTCTTCGGGTTTCTTCCCTAACTGGAATTCAAGATTGCTGTAGAAATACAGTGTGCAGCATGGGATGATGCTGCGCAAAGAACTAAGAGTCTGCTATTCAACAGAATGAAAAATTCAGGGGGAGCCCAAGCTGCCACCTCACTTCCCCTCACAGGTGTCTTTCCCTGGAAGTACGGCCCCTCCTGGCTTAGCTGTGCCATTGAAAACCTGCCCACGCAACAGTGTTAAAGCTGCTATAGGTTAGTGGCAAGAGGACAAAACAAACTCATTGGTGGTATTTTGCAATTTTTATAGCATTATTACTTCTGTGAGATATACACAAAATAAAAGTCTGCATTTTTAGTCTTCTGCTGCTAAGCCAGAAGGAAAAAATCCTTTAAGGAGTTACCCCAAGTAGCTGTGATACGGTGCTGAAATCATCCTCAGAATTCATATTGATGTGCAGATGGTAGAGCAGGAAAAGCTGGTGAGTCGTGCCAACTAAAAAGTGGTGTAAATTAAAAGCAACTTTTGTCAGCTGAAAAAGAACAAACATAATTTTTTAGGGTTTTGGAGAGACATTTCAAATAAAAGAATAAAAAGAGCTGCTAAAGGATGGGGATTATGGCAAAGTGCCTGTTGTTTTGGCAGAACAGCATGATTTCTAAATCCATCTGGGTAATTATTTGTAGAATCAAAATTTGATTATAAATTGGGAATTCATATTAAAAATGTAGGGAAAAAAGTAGGAGGCTTAAACAGTTTTACTTGAATGCCCAGCAAAGCATGCAGAGACATGCACATTTGATGCAATATAAGGACCATTTAACCTAATGTCGTATCTTTGAATTCGTTAATCAAGAATGGGATTCCAACCTCAATGTTATAAACTGAATGTGCTTCTACAGCACTTTGCTTTTTAAAACACTTTAACAAAAACAACCCATAGATTATACCTGCCATAAACAGGGCCAGAGTTATCGCACAGAACTTTGGATTTTTACTTGAACCCCTGAATTAGGAGCTCAGTCTCCCTGACTTCCTGCCAGAGGGTGATTCAGACCCTTAGGATTTGAATTACTTGCTAGAGATGCCTCTCTCTCTTCACTGACTGTAAATATGCCCATGGTGGTTAAGCATCCACTTTCCGCACCTCAAAAATGTTTTGGGATGGAAGGGCCCTTAACACAGTTATACATCCCACTATAAGGTCTTGTCAATGCAAACATACCTTTCCGATTGCTACAGTAGTCCCTATAGGATTTAGATTTAAACCACATATGTCCGGGTTGCGTAGCTTGTTATGGAGACTTGGCCTCAGTTCTGTAGCCCAGTCCATGTGATGCACTCAAGTTTGGGGTTGAACTTGAATTGGTCTCTTCACAGAGATCCGGTTGCAGCTGTGTGCGTATTCCGTATGTAATCCAGACATATAGACTTGTCAGTGGAATTACCTCCTGAGTGTTTTGCCAGTATGAATTCTCTCACTCTTCCTTCTCTGTCTTTCTTCTCTCCCTCCTTTTTTTCTGTTATTTGCAGATTTGGTAATCAGACCTTAAACTACAGGTTGTTCTATGATGGGAAGCACTTCGTTGGGGAGAAAAGATTCGAATCAATCCATGATTTGGTTACAGATGGCTTGATAACATTGTATATAGAAACAAAGGCTTCTGAGTATATTTCCAAAATGACAACAAACCCCATCTATGAACATATTGGATATGCCACTTTGCTTAGAGAAAAAGTGTCCCGGAGGCTGAGCAGAACAAAAAATGAATCAAGAAAAGCAAGTGTAACAAGTGAAGAAAATACCCCAGTTGAAAAGGTAAGTATTCAGTTTAAAATTTTGGCAATTAATACTAGTCTTCCTATCAAATCTGAGGAAAAAAAGTGTTTTGCCTAAAGACCTGTTTCTGTTTTTCTATACTTCATTAAGTATTACTAGCCCACTGAAAAGTTTATATCCTGTTAATGTGATCTTGGCTCCAAACTAATGTTTGACTGGAGCTTATGATGAAAGCTTTCTATTAAGTACCAAATGCAAATGTTTTAACTGAGTAAATATATGTATATATACTGTCTAACTTAGGAACTGCATCTAAAATTGTTCACAAATTATGTTTCTTTGTCCATGTATACTCAAGCATATTCCACAGTAGGATTATGAAACTGGTTCCCACTGACCCTTTACCACAGCTCAAGTTTGTTACCTTGCCATTCACAGTGCAAAGCTCCTCTTTTCTGCCAAGTCTTTGGTGGATGGGTCTCAAATTGGGATATTGTGTGTTTTCTTTCCTTTCTTCTCGTGGGTCTGAAATTGGGATTTTGTGTGTTTGCGTTTCTTCTCGCTCTTCTCATTTGAAGTGGGCTTTCCTTGATCTCCTTCTCTCATGCCCATATCCCATAGCACTGTATGGACTAGGACTTATTTACATGATGATAAATGGAGATTTTCGTGCAGTTAGCAGCCATCTGAAGATGTATAATTAGAAATTCTTTTACATGTGAAAAAGTCTTTTTAGCAGTGACGTGGATATTTTCATTTCCCGGGTGGTAAGGCAGTAAGAACTGTCAAACAAAACCGGGTTTTTTTTGAGTCCAGTGTTCGCGCTGAATTGACTTACAGACGTTTGTTAAGTGTAATTCTGCAGTGCGACTGATGAGTTTAGTGTTCAGCGTGCTGTCTAGCTAGTAGGGAACTACAGCCGGTTTGTATTTAGGAAGCAGGGAGATCAGCCAGATGTGCTGCTTGATCCACCTCATATGAATAGAAGTGCAGCACAAAGGAGAGGGCAAGACTTTTTTCTGATGACAGCTCAAAAAATGATTATATTGACTTAAAGTGACTGGAGAGCTGCATCCTTAGTTCTAGATACCCGTGCTTGAAGATGTTTAGACTTGATGTAACTTGCTGTCAACAGTGAAAAAACACCTCTGAACCTCATTAGTGATTGGATTAGGTCGTCTTTTATATAGCAGCTGAATGAAATTAAAGTGTTTATACAGTATTATTTACCTCCAAGGTGGTTCATGATGCAAAAGGCAGTACCGTGGGTCCTCACCCTACCAGGACTGGCCCTCATCTAGATTTCCATACATGCAGGCAGTAACAGCCTGCAGGACTGGGCTGCGTAGTTGAGCTGTTGTGCAAAAGTAGCTGCCTTGAGCTAAGCCACTACACTGTTGGCAACCCTCTCTGCCTTACTCCCACTGAAGGGAAGCAGCAGAAGGAGGAATAGCAGCTGCTTCTAACATATTTTTCTTGCCAGGAGGAGTAGGAGCAATCACAGCTACAAGAGGAGTGGGGCTAAATAGGTGGTCTGCTCACAGGCTGAAGACCTTCTGTACCAGCTAAAGCCTCACTATTGATGATTAGGACTCCCAATGGGCTTCTCTACTGGTACCAGTAGTTTTCCATCATCTCATGCAAATCCACATGAAAAAAGATTACTCCAACTATATTATTAGCAACTGAAAGAAATTCACAGAAGTCTGTGTGGTGAAGCCTATCATGGTTGCTTTTGATGCGTATGTTCCTGGGAGAAGCTCGTGAGAGGTTTGGAGAGCAGGCAAAGACTCAGTGGTCATCATTTCCATTTGTTCCTCACAGTAACCTCAGATAAAGTATGGACTGGGCTTTGGAATTAACTGGTCAAATATCAAGTGTTTGTCAGTAGTAGCATATAGAGACAAAAGAGGATAAAGGGAATTTAATGTTTGTTTTTATATAAACTTTAGAAGACCTGTAAAATATAAAATTAATATGGACAAGTGGTAGTTCAGTGGGAGTTGTATCAGATATTTTGCTTGAGGCTGTCATGTGTTGTACAGCATTTTAGACAAAGGCCATGGTTTGCCCACAATTCAAAACCTTCACCTACTTCAATTACTCCAATAAATTTCAGACCCCTAGAAATAAGTGATTGAATGTTCAGTATGACGTTTTTCTGCAAAGTAAATTCATTGCTGCATTTGTGAAAAACCATTGAGTTTTTTGTAAGGTGTGTTTTCTCTGACCAATTGAAGAGGTAAAATGTCATTTTTTGATAACTGAGCTGGTCTATTTGAAAGTGCTGCCTGGAGTATTTTGAATATTTCAGAGATGATGGGAGGAAAGCTATACGTGCAGGACAGAAACTTCCATTATTTCTCAAGAGGACGGTGAGAATTCAGTGCTCAAGGTTAAGCATCAGTACTCCTCTTACAGATTAGGCTTTTTACAAGTGAGATTTTGTTTTATACTGAAACCAATTCCAGAGTGTGAAAGTGCAGCTGAAGGCATTCATCTCCTTAGCGGGTTTGTTAACACCATCCGGGGAGTCTGCTCATTCTGTCACCTCCCACGTTGACAGCAGAGATTATTCAATGTCTCAGTCACTCCCCTTGGGGTAGGTCAGTGGAAGGGGACCACCAAGGCACGGTCTGACAGGAGGAGCCAGCACTCGGATGAAATGTCTTGGTACTGCCTGGGGTACCTGTCTGTTCCCATAGTGATAATTTCTATGAGGCTGTAATTAGTGGAGTCATCATGCCCATTCCAGAAAAGGGGTGTGATACATGGTCTGGATTAAGCTGTTGTTGTTCATGCTTTTTTATCCAACATAAAAGATTTATGCTTTAAAATGCTTAATGCCAATGTTTCATCCAAAAGTTATTTCAGCCTGACTTTAAAGAGGTTCTAGATTTGTTGACACAAATTCCAAATTTTAGTCCAAATAGTTTAACAGATCTTTAATCTGAAAGGAGCCACAGTGATTTTTAGGAATCAAATGGTATAGAACAGCATGCTGCGAATACTTTCTTAGCAGTGTAGACAATTGTCATGTTAACAGGATCCAGCTTAAAAAAGAATTTTGAATAGAGAAATAGTTTTTTGTACAAAGAACATTTTAAGATTGTATGTTGTCTGCTTAGGGTTTTAATTTAAGCTTGGGCAAGTTGTGATCACCTGCCTCATGTTTGCTCTGCTTATGGAATGCTGTACTTGGGGCAAATGAACATATACTAGAAGATGTAGGGCAGATAAGTACCTAGTACTGGTACATATTGTAATGAATTACCAGTAGTTCATGTTACTGGTGAATGTAGGAGAAGTGTAACTTGCTGTAAGCAAACGATTGCCACATGTAGGAGAGAAAAAAATGCAGTAGTCTATCAGTAAAATACATAGTTCTGAAACGTTTATTGCTATTACATACCACATTATCCTGCAGCTGCTGCCCTTACTGCATCAGCAGTCCTTGTGTCCCAGGCAAGAAGAAGAAAAATCTTCCCTTCTAACCCTACCCCAGCAAGTGTAATTTGGGAAAATATATTCAAAGAATTGAAATGTTGGAAGTAAATTCAAGCTGGAGTTTCATGAATTCTCTGATCAGGTAAAAGCTGACACGGTTGCTGATGAGAAACCATCCCAGTTTCCTGCTCTTGCACTTTCATTCCCACTGCTGTGACCTGCCCTGTGTGTGCACTACTGCAGCCCCCCCATGTCTTGAGTGAGACCTGGATGCTGCACAGTGCCCTGTGTCAGGCAAAGGCTGTCCCACACCTTGTTTCTTTGATACGCTGGTCTTATGCAGAAGCTGTTCCTTGGTTTAGGTTGCTTTATAGCTTCTCAAGTATTCACGTTAGCATGGGGAGCACAATGAGAACAACCAGCTGGAGTTAAAGAAGAACCTTTGGCAGCAGTCGAGCTTAAAGTATTTGCAAAAAGAATGATCTTACCTTATCTGACAGAGGACAAATTGTTGGTGAATGCAGTAAAGATTAAGGAAGGTTTTGTCAGCGCCAGGTCTCCGCTTACTTGAATCCTGGCAAAGGTCCCATCAAGTTCTCTCCAAGTAGGATCTGGCTCAATCAGTTTAAACATACCGGTTGTACATGAAATATGAGTTTGCTTGTAGCCTGGGCTGCAGTGTATGTTCTGCTCTTTGGTTGCAAGTACATGCCAGGAGCAGCAAGAGGCATTTAACAATAATGGTCTGTAAAGAGTAATGTAGCAGTTTGAGCTAAACCAGGAGCGAGCTGTATGTGGAGTCTTCACTTGACAGCAGTACAGTGCAGAAAATTGTGTTGCTGCTTGACATGGTAACCTCTCTATCTCTTTTGCTGGAACTCATTACCAGGCATTTAAGTGCAAATGACAGAGCCCACAGTTAATACTGCAGCTAGAACTAAAGAGCTGAAATGATAAGCATATTATGGAGTCTGGAAGGTTGTAGATTTCCTTGGCAGAACACCCCCCCACAAATAATAGATAAGAAAGCTATTCCTATTGAGGCAAAGGTGACAGAAAAGGAAGAATAACTTTGCTAGAAGTAGTAGTTGCTATTACTATCCTCATTAGTCATGCTGCTCACACACAGTTTCCCACAGCAGAAAATGCAGGACTTCCAGGAAAGACTGTTTTCTAAAATCCCTTAATTGTAGATGTAATCTGGTTATGGAACTGAATTTTTTAAGGGTGCTGCAGTTTTCCTTACATCAAAACTGCACAGGAGACAGACAGTTTTAACAGAACCCCTGGTTTGGTTCAATTTTTGTAAGTATTTACACTTCTACATTGTTATTCATACCACATCCCTTTCTGAAGGCATTTTAGCCTCATCTTACCACTTCATTTTTGTCTCTTCATTGTTTTTTCTGCAGGTACTGCTGTTACCCAGTGATAAATCTTTTCAGTCTTTCATTTATTCATTATTCTTCCCATTCTGCAGCTCCTCTAAACTTCTAATGATCCTATTACAGGTTGTAGCTAGTGTTTAATTCTCTGCTGGGATGTCTACCCAGATGTTGAGCATCTCCTTCCACATGAGGGCTGCAGGGTACTGTGCTGTCCCAGCAGCAGATCATGGGGTTAAGATAGTTAGCAGAAACATCTGTTCCTGCAGACTCTGGGCTGGAACCGCACTGATAATTTGACACGGTGTGTTTTACATTGCCTTGAACTCCCTGGTTTTTGCAGCATGCTTGGTCAGAACATATTAAAATGCTCAGTTCTACAGGTACATTAACAACGCACCACCTTCTTTTATTAGGGGTTACAGTCTCACTCCTATATGCATAGCCACATAATTCATAAGGGACTTCTTGTCAGTACTGATTTTGCCTGGAAGATGCACAGACACAACACTGATAAGCAGCAACATAAAGCCTATACACAAAGGTGGCCTTTATCTGCAGATTTCAGTAATACATGCAGTGATAAAAGGTGTGTGGCATTTTTGCTGCTAGAAGCAACAAACTTATACATAAAAATGACTTAGGGAGTAATTAATTCCTTTCATCAGTCAGTCATGCTTTTCCTGCAAGAGTAGCATTCTACACACAGGTTATCACATGTACGTACTTAATTGTAACATGCCCTGACACGAGTACTTAACTACATACCCAACTGTCTCCTTTAAATAACTGTTAGCAATTCAGTAGTGATTTTATCCAGAATAGTCTTTGGTATTATACCATGGTGAGGAGGAGTTTATATGAATACAGTAGATCTATCAGTATATGTAATTTAGTGAGCAGTTTTATATTTTGAGTGATAGATACTATCTTACTTAAAATATAGCTGGCTGATTATTTTCTTTTGCCTTTCAGTGTTGGCATTCTTCTGTATTTTCCAGCTGTGTCTCCTTACAGTGTCTTTTTTTGTTTAAAGCATCATAAATATGAAATAGGCAATATATAAGAAATAAAAATAAGAAAACTACCAAAGTAAAATCATGGAAAGTTAGCATTTTCAGTTCCTTCCCTCTGGCTGTCCATGTTTATGCATAGGAAATGGGACACTGTGGTATTCCTAACTAATACCTAATATTTTGCCAGATCAGGCAAGGATTTTTGAGAGGAATAATCTGGATTGATTTCAGCAGTAATGAAGATTGAGGTAATCCAGAGAAAGAGAGGTTCCATTGCAAAGTATTTGCTTACACTGCTTCCCTGAGCTGTTTACATCTCTCCAGGTTCCTGGTTTATGTTACTACCATCAGCTTAGGATTCATGACTTTTGCCTTAAGCAGAATAAGTGATATGATTATGCCTAAAGAGAGCTTGTAAGTTGGAGACAACAGTGATTTACACAGATGGCGTGATGTGATGGATATGATCTGATCCAAATGCTACTAAAATTAATGGGAAGACTCTCAAAGATTTCTCTGGGCTGGGCCCTGGAACAGTTCAGGGCACTGCTAAGTATATGTAGCAAAGGTGAATATGAAATGTTACCACCAAAGTGTTTCCCAATCCAGCACTTTAAAAAGGTAGCTAAATGGAAGCAATGCAAAAACCTCATATCTGAATAGCACAACTGTATATTGAAATTTTCTCAAATGAGAATGTCAGATTAGTACTAAAAGTGATTAGATACGCTGAAAGTGCTTATAGTAGTCCTAAGGCAAACGCCACTTGGCTCTTCAACTACAGTACTGTATCTGCAGCTCGGCTCTGCTGAAAACATAAATTAATCTTTTTCTCTTGGGTATTTTCCTGTTATGAGCATATTAATAAATGCTAATAAAGCTAAATGTTTGTTGCAGAAAAATCATGTTTAGTTTGATGTAATAAAAGTAAAAACCTTGTTGAGGTTTTTTGTTTTGGCTTTTATATTCTTTATGTAGTTTGATGGTACTAAATTTGTATAAACAAACTTCCATAGAGGTTGGGTTGGAGCCGTAAGAGCATAAATATTTCATTTGTCTAGTTCCTGAAAAATGAAAAGCCATTTTTTAAGTAAAAATCTTTACTTTATTATCTTACATGAATCTTGAGACGCTGTGTAGGAATAGGCACTCAACTTTGTAAACAGTCGCCTCTAAACTGCCATGTTTTGATCTTGGAAGGCAAGTGTTCAACTTCCTAAGAATAAGAGAGATATTAATTTCTGTTAGTGAAGGACTTGGAATTAGTGTCAAAAGGAAAGTGTTTAAACAGTGACTAATATTCATCCTTTTTTGTTTAGAATATTTTGTTTAGGAAATAAGGTTTTCTAGGGATGTGCTTGTTTAGGTCATATGTTTGCTTGGGTAATTATAAGGAAAAAATAACCTGTCTTCAGTGTTCATGTTGGACATGACAAGAAATGATAGGCCTGAAATACAGCGATGAACATTGCACATTAGTATTAAGAGAGGAAAAAAAGAACAGTGAAACACTGGGATGGAGTGCCCAAGGGGGTGATGAAATCTTCCTCCTCATAAGGCATAGAAACACATTAGAAAACATCTGGGAGAAAAGGTGCAAGTAGCACGGATACCTGAGGCAGGCAGGAGAAGAACCTCCTAAAGTACCTTCTAGTCCTATTTCTCCGTGGTTTTCTGTGCTTGAGAAAATATTATTTAGGCTCTGATTCATCTTGTCTAGATGAAGACATCTTACTAATGTAGCTAAGGAACAGTTATTTGATTCCTCCCCATGGGAGGAGGGTACATTCAACCTTCAGTTCAGAATCACCACTTCACTAGTGGGGAATTAACTACAGCCACAATCCTAATGTCTAAGGCTACCACGAAATGCTTAATGCTAGCCAAGGTACACTAAGTTGTTCCTCTTCTATATCCTCTGCAGACCTGCCAAGGAATGTCTTGCCTGGCTTCCTATGTCCCTACACACTGACTGGCATTTGTTCCATCACACTCTAGATATTATCCTTTCTGACCATAAAATATACATGTCATATCCACTGAGTGTTTTCTTCCATACCCAGGGTGCAGTAGATCTCACCCCTGAGCCATGTTGGCACTCGAGTGAAGTCAGGTGCAGAGCCCAAGCAAATGTCCTCTATTTGATCTGGGCTCTCGAGACAAAGAGCCAGCTCAGCAGCCTGCACCCTCACCCTGCAGCTGGGATACTGGGAATCCAGGTGCGGGGATATCTCCAGTCACCCCTGGGCTGGGTCAGCAGCTAGCAGTCAGCCGCAGTCTCAGCCATGGGGCTCACTGGAGCTGCCAGACAGGAAAAGGCAGCAGCCTGGGCAGGATGACAGCTAGTAATGGCCACAGTGAAGCACATGCTGTTGACAGCATTCTTGACTGAATCTTGACTACAAAGGTCAGGAACGAGTCGTTTTTAAAACTGCTCATATTTGGAAAAGAGGACGCTGTCGTGTGAAAAGTAAAAATCGTAACAATGGGCTCTTTCTTGTAATACATTCTCAGCCCTGGAGAACAGTGGGATTGCGCACAGTTGTCAGCATGGGTTATAAAGAATGAATACTGCCAGTTAGACTTGATTGCCTTTTTGATAGATTTACAAAAGTACTGAATGAAGAGAGTGCAGCAGATGCAGAATAATTGGATTTTTAGCAAAGTAGTACAATGTCTCATGAAATCATACTCTTGACATTAATTCAAATTGGTTGGCGCATGAATGTGGTCACATGGACCAAAAATAGGTAGCGGAATTTCAAGCAAAGAAGAAAGATAGGCAGCAGCTTAATAAGCTGGGAAAAGGTGGCTGATGAAGTACTGCAGGGACAGGAGTTTCGTTTAAGAATTTTATTGATCTGGAAAAAGTGCAAACAAGACATTAGCTAAAACTCAGGATGGTTTGTGCTGTGATGTGACTCACAGAATCATAGAATCATTTAGGTTGGAAAAGACCTTTAAGATCTTCGAGTCCAACCATTAATCCCTAGAAACATAATGAGTGTCCATGACAGAAAAATCAAGAGAATCTCAATTAGAAAATGTAAGAAGACAATTGGGCATGTTTTAAGCACATGAAAAGGGGCCAAGCCACGTAGCTGGAGTATCTCTTCTGTTGAGAGCAAGGAGGTTGGTTGCATTTAAGCCAAGTGTGCCACTGTCAAGCAGGGGCTAGAGGTGAAGAAGCAGAACATTGCCATAGCCTCAGGAGAAATTGTCTCCACTGCTTGTCAAGAGTGGAGATGTTACACTTTGAAAGCCTCTTTCCCTGATTTTCTGCTGGTTCATCTATCCGTCAAAACAGCATGTATTGCTGTGGTAACTTGTTGTCCCCTTTTGGCAAGCTGTAAGCCAGGAATGTCTGCTTCTCTGGAGACATTCAAAACCTGACTGGACGCAATTCTGTGCAACCTGCTGTAGGTGAGTCTGGTTTAGGAGGGTTTTGGACTAGATGATCTCCAGATCCCTTCCAACCCTGACCGTTCTGTGATTCTGTGAATAGTGCTGCTGCTTCTCGGAAGGATTTTGCCTAGTACCTGTAAGCAGAGAGATGTGGAAAGCCCTGCTTCCTTCACTCTGTGCCTGTGTGCTGGTTCAGGTGCTATTTGGCTGGTGGTACGAGGCAGCTTTTCTGAAGTCCATCAGGCTTGTTTGAGATCTTGACGGCAGGGGTGACCCTCCCGGGTCAGTTCATGGTGCCTTCTGCATTGCTCACAGCAGTCTGAGGTATGGGCTCCTCAAACAAGGAAGATGGACTGGGAACGTAGCTTAGCCATTTGGCAGACTCCATCAGGAGCAAAACAGTCCCTGAGAAGGAAGGTACTACTTCAGTGAGAATGTTGTAGAGTGGGTGGTTTTGGTGGGGAGGCAGGGGGCAAAGGTGGGGAAGGCATGTCCAGCTACCTCTGCCAGACTCTATACTTCCTAGACTTGCAGGGAACAACTTGGCAGGAATTGATGATGATTTATGAATGAAATTGTCCCAATTAAACACTAGGTGGCATATTTACTTAAGAGTTTCCAGGGATTGTATTCGGGTATCTTCCACTGCTGACACCCATTTGTGCTTGTGCAGTGAGTGTAGTTTCATGGGAACACGACCACCTGATGCCTTTTTTTAACAAGAAGCATTAATCCTGTTCTTAAAAAAACTTGATGGAAAGACACCATTGCTTACTTCAATGTAAGTTAGTCTTTAGGTTCAAAGTAATTTCTGTGTTAATACACAGATTATTAAAAGCAGTGCAGTAAAGAATAGGTGTACATGGCAATGGTCCTACAGAAGGGTCCAGTCTCACAGGGTTTGTGTAAATAGTGAGAGGGGTTAATATGCAAAGACATAGTGTGATTTACTTGTTTTACTTGTCTGAAAGGCTGAATTTAGTAACATATAATAAATTTTTAAAGCCAAATTAAGGAAACTTAACATTTCGCCTTATGTGAATGCAGAGCACAGCTTTTGATTTCAGAGCTGGTATTTTAAGGTAATAGCATCCCGTGGTTAGGGCAAAATACTTAAAGGCAAAAAATATGCATTCATTCTGTGTCTGTGTGACACCTGTTAAGTTAGCCAGGCTGCAGTTTTCTGTATGCTGCTGCTTCTCCATCAGTGAAAGAATAAATACATGTTACAGAAATGCCTTTTCACAAAATTCATCCTTAAGAAAACCCAGTGCCACAGCCATCACCAGGGCATAGCATTTAGTCTTTACCAAAAGAATACTGTGATTAGCATGGCTGCTGTAAAAATTCTTAGTTCTTCCTGTGGATATTTTAAGAAGACAAATAGCTACTTCGAGCTAACTGCAGATACCATGAAGAAAAACTTCTTTAGTGCAGGAGATATCCATAGTTCTGGCTGCACAGGTTGTTGCAGCTCTCCTTGGAAGGGAATTGTAGGTTGCTGATGTATTGAAAATCCACCACCAGCTGGGTTTCTGTGACAAATCCTGTCGTCCATCAGTCTACTTTGCTGTAACTCATGTGCGGACCTCTGAGTCGACAGAACTGGTTATAGCTGTTCAGTGTGAGCTCTCACAAACAAAGTAGACTGTATAAAAAGGGAACTAAATGTGTAGGTCTGAACTGGGGTGTGCTCATTGTGCCAGTGCCGAGGAGTGTGGAGAATAGATGTTTTTATGAGAACAGGATTATAGGGATAAATCCTTTGCTTGCCTGACACTGACAGTGCCCCAGACATGCCTGTGCTTTCCAAGGGGAAAAGAAAGTTCCAGTCCCCTTGCCTTTTCTGTCCTCTCTTCAACCACAAGAAGCAGGCTGTAGCTATTATCTGATGCCAGTGGATGTGGTGGGGCAAAAGCAGAACGTCTTACAGCTTGCCTTAGGACATCAGAAATGCATCCAAAGCATCTGTGTTCTGGCATCAGGAGAACCTGATTGGGTTTGTACCACAGAGATGAATTTATGCCTGTTTTCATTTTCAGTAGTATCTTTTCATGCCCATAGTCCATAAGGGTTTTTATATCTGTTATTCTCCCAGCTCTGAGGAAAATACTAGTAGACCAGCATGTAACTGGGACAGTGAACTGAGACCTGCTGCCCTGCACAGAGTGGCTGGATCCCCAACCGCTGCTGGGCTGCATTCACAAAACTGTGTTTTATAATATAAGTACATGGCGAGACACCTGGGCAACTCATTCAAATAAATTAATTTTACTTATTTCTATATTTTAGGAAGTAGAGGGGAAAATAATTTCTTTTTATTTCTCTCTTCCCTTCCCTTTGATTTGATTAATCTAATCAGTGCAGTTTCCTAAATCCATCTGGTCTATAATGCATTGCTGAATGTCAGGCCAAGTGAATTTGCAGACAAAGCTTAAGGCACTTCCAGAATGGCTGGAAATGAAGTATGCTGGCAGAGATTGGACTAAAGAGAGTGTATTTTCAAGGACATTGTTTGCATCATTTTGTTTCTTGTAGACCCCAAAGTACTAGGAATTAAGGGGAAAGGTTGGATTGTGGTGTCTTTGTGGGCTGGCAGAATCCCAATTAAATAAAGTCAAGCCATCATTTGATATAACTTGCTTCTTATGAGACACTGCGTGCAATGCAGGATTCATATAACTTCCACATGATGCTTTGTAGGGAATTTTTCCACGTGTGGTTTTTTAATAAGCTCTCAGTTCTGTGCCTGAATTTTCCTTCTCCACATGAGCAGTGTACAAGCTCTGTATCATCCAGCTATAGACACTGAATTTCATGAGAAAATACAAAACCTTCCATAATTTCCTTTGTTCTATTTCTCACTAAACTTTATGTTGCAAATGAAAAAAAAAAAAAAAAAGTAGTTAGGGTAAATGTACCGTTTTCCACCTTTACAGGTCACAGTGTATGCTTTACAACAAAGGTGTGATACTGCCCCAGTTGAAATGAGAGCGAGCCTGCATAGCCATGGGTCAAGGCACACAGCGGTCCTATTAGAGCTGCCCAGAACTAGAAATGTGGACCAGTATATTGTGATACACATCCACAGAGTCCAGTGCCTTGGGACTGTGGTGAACCAGCCTACTGAGCAAGTACAGCATAGACAGCTTGTACAGCCATTTCAAGCGGCTTTTTCAATAAATCAGCTCAAGTGCAGTTCACAAGAGTGCATGGGCTAGTGCTCTGACCAGGTTACCTGGAGATCTTGATACATGCATCTTACTGCATGACAGTAATGGGGAGATGAAAGCACGGCACATTAGAACACAGGTGGAGTTCAGACATCTACCTGCTCATTGTCTTCTAAGTAGAATTTTGTAATGGGAATAAATCAGTCCCATTAGTTCAATTTAGTATCTAGAGTTTCTGCTACACAAGCAGAACATCTCGCAGCACAATTCAAGATTGGACTTGGGAAGGGAGTACTGTATCAGCTAGTGCCTGAGCTATCTATGGAATAACAAATACTGGTATCTTTAACTCTGAAGAACTGTCTTTAGTACAAACAGATGGGGATGGTGAATTTGATTCTTCCGCAAATTATATTTGAGGTAGAAGATTGCAAATAAAGGGACAGGGACTGAAACGTTAGTGCTTTCCCATTTTATTGCCTGTCTATTTTCCTTTCAAAACATGAGTTCAAACTCTTGACTAAAGATAAGAATCATGACATTAATAAGAAAGAGGAGATTAAAAATTTCATCCATCAGCAGCCTTTCTGATTGTATGTAGATTGGGCTAACAGCTGTAGAGGTTTGCACTAACACCACCACCTGTTTTTATCTTGCCAGGTGTTGCTAAGAATAATTTAGTATTTTGAATAGTTATATTTTTATAGATGTGTGCAAGAATGCAGGAAAAGTCCTTGAATGTTTAATATTCCAATGATCAGATGAAAAAACGAGTTAATTCAGTATTTGATAGCACTTCCAATTCAACATAACATACACAGAGCTGAGAAGAGAATATATTCCTATAGGCTTTTGATATTTTTTCGTTCTCTAAAAATTTAGCAGCTAAATTTGTGCATAGAAAATAAATCTTGGTATTCCCATCTTCATACTACTTTAAAAAACACGAGTGCTCAAGTTCTAAATCATCTTCAGAAAAAACCTCAAATACAATAGAATTCAGTAACAGCATAACAGAGTATTTATTGCAACAGGGGAGATGTATTTTTCACAAGCCTTCAAATATCAAAATTATTCTAAAAATGGGGAGGGGGTAGTGTGTGTGTGCTTGTCCCTGCAAAACAGAAATCAGCAAATAGGAGATACTTCTCTAATAACCCATGTGGGACTGTGGAGTATTTTGGATTAGCTGTGCACCATGGGTAATCCTAGTTTATCTTTTTATTATTGTTGTTCTGTTCAGTGCATTTTAAGATGCTATCCATGGCCTTTTGGGATATAATTACATTTTTCACTTGATCTGTAATTTAGTAGCTGGAACAAGAAGACAAAAGGTTATTTGGAATCAGACCTGACAGCCAGGAGGCTGAAGTGCTGACATTAGTCTGCTGCCTGACAGGTCTATGCCTTATGATTCGTCTGTGCATGTGTTTGTGATATATTTAAAAAGCAAGAAACCTAGTAGAAAGAATTCTTAGCCCACACATAGGTGCAGGCAAAATGCACAATAATGAGCCTCAAACTGTCTGTTTTATTTTCAGCAGGATGTCGTTTTGGGTTGTTTTTTTTTTTTGGCTTACTTTCACTGAACCTAATGAAAGTAGTTGTCACACAGAGCATCAGAGGATGCCTTTTTGCTCCTGGAAAGCATGTCATTGCTTTTTGTCCTTCTCAGGTTTCCTTCCATTAGCAGCGCATATTCTGTTGAACTTGAATCCATGTTGTTGAGCTAGTTGTCTGCCTCACCATTTTTATACAGAGCAGTTGGTCCATCCATGGTCATGTTGTCTGGTGTACTGAGAACCTGTTGTGTTGTTGCATTAAGCATTTGCTAGCCAAAATAATGAAATTCTTCACTAACGGCCCTTCAGCACTGTAGGGTTAAATGCTATACCCAGCTGAATTACTGTTTGTATCTCAGTAGTTGGTGAAAATCCCTTCTCCTGGCTTCCACGAAGTGCTTATCTCTGCTGCCATTGCACGGATGGCTTTACACACAGATACTTTCTTCCTCTGATTCACAGATAGGAAGGTGAAGATGCACAAACAGTGAATTTAGGACAGAAATGCAGATCTGCCTCGTTTGAGAATGACATGTCAGTGGGGTGGCTGTGGTAATTAGGGTTGTTTTGTAAACATGTTCTCATGATGGTTTATTTGGAATAGTAACATTGATCACAATGTATTTGGTACACCTAACTGTCCTCAGAAGTCGCTTTGTAAAGGAAGGGGTCTGGGGGGGGATGTTAAGGAGGCACAGTTGTGCTAGCGGAACTGTCACTGAAGGTCAGGGTTGTACCTGAGCATGTGTCCATGGTAAGACAAGACTAGGCCTAGTTTGTTATTGTAGTCAAGGCCTGTGAGGTGTTGCAGCCAGGGCCTGGGATAAATCCCAAACAGAAAAGTACAACCTCCAGCAGATTTTCCTTTAATTAACATCTCTTTATTGAGCTCAGTGGCAAATGCAGAGAAGACAGCTATTGTGAAGAAACTACAGAGCCATGAGAGACATAAACAATAGCAGAAATGGCATAAAAAGTATTAAAAATATTGCTTACTGTTCTCAATCATCAGCCTTTTTCCTTGAACATGCCTCTGTGGCACAATAGCAAAGACAAAACATTTTGCCTTAATCAGACTTTTATAGATGTCTTGATAGTTGAGATTTACAGCATCTAAACATTGCAGAATTTCTAATCCATCTATATCACTAATATTAAAACAAATACAGAAAATATAGTGCTAGATATTTCATCAGATTTAGGCTTCAAAGCCTGAATTTTCCAATTCCCCTAACTTCAATGAATATTCACTCAGATGAATAGATAAGCATATGATTTGCATGTAAACATAGCAACACAGGCACGCAGTGAGCCATTAAGCAAATTGACTGTGGACAGTGAGATAGGGGCAAAGTCCAGGTTTGAACATAGCAGCTTTTGGCTCTTAGCTTATCCCTTGGTTCAGTAGGTCCCACTACTTCAGCTTTGCAACTCTGAGTGAGAGTTCACAGCGTGTGCTTAGGAGAGACTTAACAGGGTGTCCTTTTCCTAGTTAAAACACTTCAGCTTTCTCATCTGTGACTTTGCTAACGCTTCATGGGTATATCTCCGGTAATGGTGCTTCAAGCTTTACCTTCCTTAGCTTTCGGCCTTTCCATTCAGTCAAATTATTTGCTTCTACAGGGCTTTACTTTTTGCTCTCAAAATCAAGCTTGAGAACTTTTGGTGGTGTAATAAAGGAGTCCCGGGAACTTGTTCTGGCAAAGGAGACTGTCCAAGCCAGAAGCTGAGGAGAGAGTTTCAAAAATACAGCCTCTAAAAAAATTAAAAACATTAATGTGGTTAGATTCCACATCTTCCGAAGCAGGCACTTCAAAACAAGGAAGTATTGCTGAATCTGACTGTATGATCTGTATAAGAAAGTATATGTCCCACCTCAGTAATCGATTTTTTTCTCCATTTTAAATCTGTGTCACTAACTTTCTAAAAATGCAGGTGCTGTGCTGTCACTTCAGGAGAGGTTCTGCTGCTGTGTTCAGAGGGAGCAGCAATAAAATTTAATATTGTCTTCCAATACTGCAGTCACCTCTGGCTACACTTCAGCCTCTTCCACCAGGCAAGAGGGATAGGGGAGGCAGTGATTTGTAACTAGCCTGTCTACGCTCCTGAGCTGGTGAACAGCAGAAATATGCAGCCACCAGATGCTCAGAAAGCCCCATATATTAATAGCTGCAAAGAGTCACCAGTAGTTTGTCCCAGGGTAACAGACATTGAGTTACTGCCATTGCCACCCTTCAGCAGAGGAGAAACTCCAGCAACAGGCCATTGGTGATAGTTAGAAGAAGAAATTCAAGTGCCTGGACCTTGGGAAGAGGCAACACCAAGCTCTGTCCTACATTCCCATCCTTTGATTGTCCATGGGATGACCAAACTTGATAAAAATCATAGCTGTGTTGTGGTGTCTATCCTAACCCCAGAGAAGGAAGAGGGAGAGGCTGTAACACCAGCCCTTATTTATACCTCTTCCTGTTGGATATTTCCCACCATTTGGATACCACCTGAAGAGCAGAAGGTCAGCCTCGATCCCTCTTTATAGCATGAATCTCTCACATAACATGAAATAACAAATAATTTTGGCAAGAATGGGACCAGAGGTTTACCCAGATTCTGTTGCAAAGAGAAGAACATGAGAAGAAATGTGGCTTCCTATTGCTGCTACTAAGGAACAGAGCTTTAATAATTTCTTCAGACAAGTGACATCACTTCCAGAGAAGCAATGAGGGAAGAAGTAAACATCAAAATATGAAATAAAGATCTGTCCATTGGGAGATCTTAGTTCCATTGACTTCTCTTTTGATTTAAACAACGTAGACACATTTCTAAACAAACTATCAATGAACAAAGTTGTGAATTATTGAGGTATTTATAGAAAATGCCTTCTTATCCATCTTTAGCCTTAAGTGACATTGAAGGCACAGCAGCAAATGGAAAGAAGTCTGCCAAATTCAAAATAAAATAGCCATGTCGTACAGATATATAAATAATATATAATAAAGGGTTGGATCCAGCTAATATGTAATACTAAGCTACAGTATTCGTTTTCAGGAACGGCCCTTTTAAAATATCTGTGAATGGTAGTAAATGCTGTGCTTACTAACATTTAAAGGAACAAGGTTATGAAGAAATAAATCTCATTATTTTTGGCCCCAGGTGTATTACATAACTATTATGTGAATATTGGACATCACTAATATGTGAATGTGAAAATTACATGAAGCAAAAGAAGTTCGGGATTAAGAAACTATTGGACCTGATTCTCCAACAGCTTGGCTGAGCTTTGAGGCTGGTGTAATATCTGCCTGCCAAAAACAGGCATTGCAGAACTGGAAGCATTATTTTCATGGTCATGGTATATATGGACATTGTTCTATGTCCATAACATTTATCTTTTTTCTAGAAAAACAACCTTTTTTTTTCACATGTGTTCATATACACAAAAAGTCAGGGAAAAAAGCACTGGCATTGTCATCATTGTCCTTTTTTAACTTCCCCAGCCAGGTCATCCAGGCTGGTTGTGCAAAGCCCTCATTGGGGAGTATTTTAATAGTTTACATTAGGTGTGTTGCAATCCCAGTTTTTCCCTTATTAGCCACGGTAATTATGGACATTACACTGTGTTGGCCAGAGCAGGATTAATCAGACCAACATCAGAACAGACAGTCTCTACAAGGTTGCTCAGCCCTTGCTACCTTTTTTCAAATGTCAAAGTAGAGATAGGGACTATCCTGAGAATCTGGAGAGAAGGATGCCCAGGGAAGGCATATGAAAGGCTGTTCACCCATTGCTGTATGTTATTTGGTCTGCTTCACTGAAGCTGAAGCTCATGATGCCTGGCTGCATCCACGCTCTTCTTTGTGTAGCTTTTTTGGAAAAGCAGCATGGAAAAGAGAGGAAAAGGACTGGTGACAGCAGGGATCGGACAGGAAAAAGGCAATTCAGAGCTTCTCCGTGAAAAATAAAAGCACGTGTTCTCTGGGAACTGAAAAGATTGGCATGACTGGAAACCCAGGCTGCTTTGTGTTTCTCCTCAGCCTTCCCCATTCAGTGGCAGTAACCAAAGATGTTGAGCCCCAACATTTCAGGTCTTAGAGGCAGGGTCCTGTGCTAGGATTCTGCCTGTAAAATTCTCAGGTGTAGCTCTGAGAAATCTTGGAGAAAATGACATTGAAGACAACTTTGGCCCCAGTTGGCTGTGAGAAAGTGCAGCAAAGGTTGCAAATTCAGTTGCTAAATACAATTATCGTCTCTCAAAAGCACCCCGGAGTAGAAATTTTGCCTTAACACTCTTGAAGAATTTAAAAAGAGGGATCTTCTCAGCTAAAATGTCAGTTGAGAAGCCAACAGACTTATCTCCAATCTGATGCACTGGAATATCTCCCCCTCACCCTGTGGTTTTTCCTTTGATCATTTTTTTTTCTTTTAAGCTATCATCCTAAAAACACCCTATGCCACCTTTATTTTTCCTCATTATTTCCCCTCTTGCCTTCCCAGGACAAGAAAAAGTCTTTCTTTTGGCTTTTTCCCACTTTATGCTTCAGAAACCCCAACACAGATACCCTGGTTTCTACCTATGGAGCACCAGCACAGCAAAGGAAAACAGTCACGTTCTGCCGCAGCACGGAAGATGCAAGAAGGACCAGCAGCAAAGGGGTTAAAGGGAGTCCCATAGCAAAGATATGCAATGCCTTGAAATTTTAAGCACTAAAATATATGAATACGTAAAAGAATAAATCTTTGCAATTCGAGGTATTCTGGTTGACACAAAACACTCGGAGCCAGTTATATAGAGGATTTGTTTCTGTGAGCACTGGAATCGGTGATGCCTGGTTTCCTATTCCTTTGTGTTCTGTCTTTCTGGACACCTTACACCCACTTCAGTAAGCCCAAACATCCCTCCAGACCTTTCACACATCCCTCCCGCACTCCCATTCCTCCTCCTACCCTCTTCTCCCCTCGACATTTCCTTTTCACTGCCTGCAAAGGAGGCAGAAGGCACTGCTGCCAGACCAGCCAGGAGAGAAAGAGCACAGGAGCTCAGATCACATCTCTTGCCTCAGTCCAGCTACCAAATTTTATGAAATTCAGACACTTGTTGTTCCATCAACTTCAGCTAGAATTAGTCTGCTGGTTCAAAAGATAGTGAGGGCAAGTATTGAGACAGATTGACATACACTGCAATCATGTTTCTATAGGCAACCAGGCTAATTTTTCTTCTTAATAATTTCTTTTAAGCTCCATAGGTACGGTTTCCAGATATGCTTTTTACCTCCCTGGAAGTGTAAATGTAGTGATAAGATCCACCTCTTTTTCCTCTCCCCCCCCACCTCTATGTTTATAAACGTGCCTCTTCTGCAAAATACCTGGCTGCAGAGGCTCCACTGGTTTCCACCAGTGCCATACAGGCTGCTTCTGGGTGTTTTACAGAAAGCTAGCCAGGTACCTTGCAACTTGCCAACTTAATATATCCCACCGATTGGCTTCAGATGGCTTAAAAAAAAACCAACACCAAATTTTGCCTATTCCTCAATGCCACAACTGTAGCTGACTGCAGTTTCCACTACTTGATGGCTGCTGAAAGAAGATGCAGCTGGGAGTGAGCTGAGAACCTCACTGACAGCATCTAAGAGCTGCTCATTTGAAACTGTGGGGTGGGTGACTCCTGTCTCTCCAGAAAGTGGCTGGTGTTCTTCTATACGGGATGGGGAGAAAAGAGATTTCACTGTAGCTGTTCTTCATGCTCCCGAGTAACCTGTGGCTCCCAGCCTTCTCCTCCCTTATCAGGTGGACTGAAGGGAGTAGAGCAATTGCTGCTGTCTTTTAGCACCTGGGAATAGCACCTTTAAGTGGCAAAGTGCCCTTACCTTTACCTACAGAGGATAAAATAGAGGGAATCTCTTCCCTTGTCCTCTTTTAGCAGACATCCCTGAGAAACTGCCCATTTATACTTCCATCCCTCAAAATGGGGGCTCTGGGTGGTGGGCAAAGGGCATCGCCCTTCTGTGAAGCAGCTAGGTCCCTGGCTAAGGAGCACACACTGTGTCTTCACTGCAATGGCAAGAAGGGCCTCCAGAGCGGGTCTTGTCTTTGTATCTGAGTAGACACTGTATCATTCAGGACAATCTGTTTTGAACTGGTTTGCCATACCCACTTCTCCTGATTGTGTTCAAAGTTACGTGCACTCAGCAATACAAAAAAATAATCTCACAAAAATATGTATCAAGTGGTCTCTAATTTGATTTGGTTTAAATCTCCACTTAGGCAACTTCTAAAATATGTTCTCTATTTTTCTGACTGCTCTGATTCCAAGAGAGATTGAGTTTCCTTCACTTCTTTAATGAGATGGTTCCCAGTGAGTTACTGTCGTGTTGTGCAGAGGGATAAATGCCTGATTTTCTCCATTTGAAAAAGACCCCAAAAAAATGGCTTCTGCTCAGCTTCAGCCATTTGGCTGGGAGGTTTCCACATCACATGTCAAGCTGGCTTTTCTTCTCTGACTGCAGAAAACTGCTCAGATGACTCTGAGGGGAAGTACAAGGTTTTTACAGCACATTGAAGATTTCAGCTAATTCAGTTCATTGGAAATTTTTCTACATAGCATTTTTCTGTTGAAAAATGCCAGCTCCTTGTGGAGGAGCGTCAGTTCCAACAAATTACTTTAATGGAGACAGCCTGAAGGAGCTTGGGGTAGAAGAGGTCAGGCTCAGGCTGGTGCTTTGTTTTTACCCCACGACCCTCTCCCTTATAGGGCTTAAAAATTATGGGTCTAAAGTCTCATCATTGCCCTGCTGTCAGCAAGAAATTGTGAAAATTCATTGATGTCTCATACTCTTCCCATGACTGACCCATCCACACTCCTACTCCTAGCTGACAGCTGCTGTGCTGGCTCATACTACAGATGTCTGTCTTTGGGTTTTTAAGCTTTGGTCCAGTTTGGGCAATTAACTATATTGGGGTCATTGGCATTTCCCAGTTCATATTTTTAGCTTGGGAAAGGGGTTCACATTGCTGCAGGAGTCCAAAAAAGTTAGGGAAAAGAGTCAGCATTAAAAGAGCTTTGAAGGCGCAGAGTTAAGCATTTGGAAATTAGGTAGTACCAAACAGAGGGTCACTAGTACAACCCCAGCTATACATTTACATGATGGTAATGTTTTTAGTTAAGAGGATCTCATTTCTCTCCTGTGGGTCTCCTGTCTCAGTGCACTGGAGAAACTTTGCTCAGCTAAAGCAGCATGGTTATGTAGTAAAACATGCTGTTGTCCCCAGGCTGGATTCAAGTGGTTTAAAACAAGAAGAATTTCCAAATTTTGCCTTCCCCTGAATGCCGTAGCTATAGCTGATTACAGTTTCTACTGTTTCCACTTCTTGATGACTGTTAAGTCATGGCTGTGGGTGAGTGGGTGGCTGTGGGCGAGCAGCTTTGCCTTGCTATTTATGGAAGTGAAAGGCATGTGACGAAAAGGAAAAAAGAAGTCTGCTGCAGTGCTGAAACTGGTTGCACAGTGGGCTGGATTACATCCCAGCCCAGAGCCCTCATTTTGTGTTGGCAAGTAGCTCAAACATGGTCAGAGGCTAATGAGGCTACTTCTGCTGCTGAGTGCAAAGATTAAATTCTGCAGAAGTATTGAGTAAATGCAGGTGAAACTAATGCGATCTGTTATCTGAATATAGAAAATAATATACCCTATTCAATGTTATTTAAAAAAATGCAACCTGCAACTCCAATTAGGTGCCAAAAAGGAGAAGAGATTAATACGACGAGTCAGCCTCTTGTCAATGAAATGGGACTAATACCAGCCTTTTGATGAAAATTGTTGTGTGACATCCAGACTGCACAGCTTCCCAATTCCCTAGCGAGCCAGGGAACAAGGGAGGTACATTAACATTCAGGATTCAGAAGAGAGTTTGAGGAACACGCATGATGTGAACTAGTTTGGAGAAAAATAGTCTGCGCTCACGTAAACACAGCCAGCACCATAAGACTTCGAGGGTCAGAGCTCAGCTTGAAATAAGACAGAGCTCTCTTCTCTAATATTTAGTGTTGTCAGGATGAAAGAAGTATTGCCCTAGAAAAATCAGTTTTAAAGTTCTGCCGGATGCTGGGATTTCACTTTAGAAGTAAATAGGGACATTCTTTGCTTTGCTTTGCACTTCAAAGATTTACATGCCTGACAGTGAGTAATCAGCTGTTCACTGAGAGCAAGTCAGTGTGATGGAAAAATAGGCACCCATTTGTTCCATACAGTCATGGGAAGAAACAAATAAATGACACAGGGAGTGTTTGATTTTTTTGAGAGCATAATGTGGCTGAATAGAGCATTTCTTACCACTAAGGGTAAGGCAGTGGGTCTGCCAGCTTTGTGGTTGTTATAAGCAAAATTTTTAGCCACAATATTGTAATAAAAAGAAAGGAAAAATGAATCAGACAGCTTTTTCAGAAAATGCTTTGGAGGCTTTCTCCCTAGGTCATGCTCAGTCCCTTGGTTGTTACTTGCTTTCCATCACCCAGAAGTATCTGCTCATCTCACAGATATCATAAGGATTACTATTAATATTTTCTCTTCTTATCAATATCTGTTTTCTATAAAAGCACCGATGTGTACTAGGCACTTACAGACAAATAAGAAAGCAAGTTATTTTTCCTAGAAACTTGTGATCAATTGGGCTTTGCCTGAAGTAGCGTAAAATGAATCTCTCTGGGCTGTATTTATTTCTCTCTTACTTGTAACAATTTATCTTGCATGCCTGGCTGTGACAGCTCTTGTTTTACAAAAACTAAAAACGCAGTAGGTGATCCACAGCAGAATCTAAGCATGACCTGCAGCTCCTGCAGCTCGAATGATTTTTTTTTTTTTTTTTTTTTTTGGAGGGAGGGGAGAGATAAAAAAGGTTACATTCACAGATCAGTCTTGCCTGGTTCTTTTTCTTCCTTTCACCCTCCAAAATCTAGCTATCTCAGAAACTCAGCCAAGTAGATGTTTCTGTAGCCTGCCAAATTTATATCTTAGAAGAAGCTGGGAAAAGCAAAGTTCCCAGTGCTGATGCAGAACCACTGGGGCAAAGTGAATCACAAGGAGCTCAGTACAGATGCTGGGTGCTGTGAGCATCCTGTCCCCTCCCAGGAGGCTGGCAGCTACATCTTGTGTCATGCAGAGCCTCTGATGGGTGCTCCAGATTTGATCCTAAACAAATGGTGTGGAAGTTCCTTCATCCTGAAGGTGGTAAAGCAAGGAAGTCTCTTGCAAAGTCTACATGAAAAAAAAAATTCACATTCTCATTCGCATTTTAAATTATGTGAGGCACTGTTCATCCCTGATGACTGAGAAGGGATACTAACTTTAATAATTTCTGCTAATTGCTGATAACATTTTAGGGAAAGATGATTTATCTTGCTTCAGTAGGCAGCTCAGGTTCTTACTTACCGAGCACACTTGCTGACAGTAAATGTACACAGCTGCTCAAGATAGAAAGCTATTTTAATAATATACTTCCTAGCACAATCTTTTTTTCAACAATAACATTTGAAAGGTTTGCAGGAAGAAGAACAGGTGGCACGTTTTGTTTAGAATATAAGCTTTCTTTTGATTTAGCTATCAACTTAGATCCATATGAAAATGTGTTCAATCTTTCTAACTGCTGTACTTTTTTACTATATATCCACTACTACGAAATACAGTTGTGTGAGACTGTAGTATCCAAAATTGTGATTCCAAAAGTCTAAATATTTGCATATTTCTGATGAAACTTCCTGATAATTGTATTTTACCTGTACACAATTTAGCACAATAATCTCTGGTTTAGTGACAGAAGTTGGGTTCATGAGGGTGGTGTTTACTGTGCATGGCTCCAGTTGATATGCCAAGTCTTTCTTTTGCCTATAATACATTTTTCAAATATGGCCAACTAATTAAATTTAGATATAGAGATGCTTCTATATTGATATACATATTATATGCATATATATTGTATATGCATAGCATATCAAAATATATATACATATGCAGATGTACTAAAGACAAATAACATGATGTTATATTACATGAGTATAATAGAGTCATAAATATAAGATATTTCCACTGTTCTTTGATTTCTGTGCAGATTTATGACCTATCAAATGGATTAAAGCCTGTGGCTGCTGCATAGTGAAGGCAGCTGCTCAGTATTTATTTTTATCTTCATTGCTGAAAAAGTAGACCCACTGCTCATTAAATTAGTCCTGGTTCTTCCAGTAAGCACAGTCTATCTCTTTCAGCAGGAGTCCAGGTTAGAGATATTTGGAAGTTTTCCAGCAACACCTACTTTTTTTCTTTTTTATTTTTCAGAAAATGTATGTTTGAGCCTGAAGTGTTTCATTCAAAAGAAAAAAATATTTTACTGAGTCCAAGTGGCCATATGTATTCACACATCACACCTCCATCCTCAGCACTCACACCTCACTACTTCCTTGGATTTCTTGAGGTGTTCTCAGCCTTGGTGTAATCTGCCTGATAGATTGGCTAATTATGTTGAAAGTTAATGATCTCCGGGCCTTAGGCCGTCTGCCATTAAGCTGAGAACCCAAACCACAGTCTGGCTGGCAGATCTTTCCCAGACACAGCAGACCTGAAACTGTATCTTTTTTTGCCAGAAAACTCCTTCCACCAAAGCCCCACCATTTTCCCTGGGATTCAAAATTTTGGAAAAAAGACAAGAAACTTTACATAGAACTTGCTTTTCAGCCAAGACTAGTCCACTCACACTCTTTGATAAATCATCACATTAATCCACAACACCTATTATGTCCATGGAATGACAGACTCTATGAATAAATACATACATATGTTTATATATTTTTATATATATATATATATACACACACACACAAAATTAGTCAAAATATGTTGTCTGTAAGTAGGTAGATTTGTGTTGTGCCCAGAAAGTCAGTACTGGAATTCTTCAGATAGTTCTTAGCTTTGGTATTTCTTGGCTCCTAAATGTTTTAGTTTGCCATCTATTTATAAACTTAGGAAGTTATTTTAAAGATGTATTTTAATGGCAAGTCTAAGAGAGGCTCATTTTGAACTAAAATACTTGTGATTTTTCAGTAGATGTTCTAAAAATATTTTAGTTGTGTATGTGTTGTGAACCGCAGACTTTTGCAATAGCAAGGGTTGATCCTCAGGCAGATTGAGGTTTGTTAGGAATTACAAAATAGAGTATTGGGTTGTAAAGTAATCTACATCCCATGATAATATTCAAGGAGAGCTCTAGATTTTTTTTATCATTATTATTATTATTATTATTATTATAACATTGAATAAATTGACTGACCTTTGTTGTACACATTTCTTTCTTGAACTTGTGCCAATGTATTCTCTGAAGAAATAAGAGATCTGGTTATTCTGGGCAGAACAGGGACAGCGAGGAGAAAAACCTGCACATTAAAATGGGATTTCTACTTCCCTCCTCCTCCTCTTTGTTTGCATGTTAATCAGTAATTCAGCACTTAAGTGAAGGAGAGACAGAAGCTTTACTACTTGGGGTATTATATATAGTGCACTTTTAAAACTTTCTGGTCCTTGCTCCGATATTTGCAAATTCTTCTTCACAGGCTTAAAAATTAACGTCTTTGTCTGCTGTGGTTATGTTCCATTTCATATTTTTTCTTGTGTGAAAAAAAGGCCTTGTTATGAAGGTGGCGCAGCTTTCTAGACTGTAAGCTCTTCAGGGCAGGGAATAGTCTCTTATTCCATGTTTGTACAGCATAGCTGTTGCCTTGACCTGGTCGAAGGCTTAAGTTCCTGTGCACTATTGCAATGCAAATAATAAACACTACTGAAAAATAAAGAGTCTGTTCAGTCAATTGGAGTCTTACCCAGGTATGAACAGGGGGGAACTAGGTGTCAAAGTCAATGTCCTCCATTATGGGTTGTTTAGCACATAGTAACAGATTAAAACAGTAATGAGCTTTACAAATCAGTGGTGCAGCTAGTTGATGCTTTGCAGACTTTAGAAGATTTGCTGATGATATATATGATGACATTTCTTGTTAACAATAAATAGTGAGACTGTACAGATTTACCAAACAAAGGAAAATTCTTCTTACTCTGTGACCCTACCATTTAAAAAGCCCTTGAATCCTATAGGGCTTCTGTAAATATAAATCACTGTGAACTGCAGAATTGCTAAAGCATACAGCGAAGCACTTCTGTAAATCTAGAGTGTCTGATCATTCAATTCACTACATGAATTACCATATAGTTAACCATAGAGGACAGTTCATTTTTTCTAACAACAACCAAAAAAAAGTGTCTCTAGGCAATGAGTTAATGTGTGTCAGTGATTCCAGATGCTTAGAGAATAAAAATGAAACTTTACCAACAGAATTAGCTCAGTAATCAGTAAGTATTTTTCTCATTTGATGCTTCATGCAGTTACGGGACCAGAGTCATCTTAGCTGAATATGAGCAGGAAATGATGGGAATATTGATTGTATGGATAGCGTATGTAAAACCGCATTTAAAAAAGTGGCCTAAATGTGTTCAGTAGGATGGATGGCCCACTTCCAATGTGAAACAGGCAATTACACAAGGGCAGGAAGCAGAAGGTGAAAAATATACAGGCTAAAATTCTGTCGTTATGAGATGTCAGAGATCCCTGTTTAGAGCTGATGCCAAACTATGGAAGAGTCTGGGCTAAAGATTCCCTAAATTCTTCTTCCCTTGAGGTGGAACTTTTTATCATTCAAAAATCAGAAATGAAAGTACTGCAGTTGTAAGTTGTCTTTGATGTTGCACTTTTGGAGGAGGGGTGTTTTAGACATTTTGCTCTAGCTGCTCACGATGACTTTCTGATTGCCTAACTGATGTTTTTCTGATAGGGAAAAATCTGCCAGAATCACCTGTAGCCTGAGCTTCCAATGACATTGGTCTGTGCGAAACCAAGGAACTAATCTCCTTATCCCCAACTGATCTCCAAGGCCCTTCTGATCTCATTTGGTGCTTCGCACTGCTGTGATTTTTAAGAAGTGACGCCTCCCCTCAGTCTCTTTCCTTTGCACACAATGTGCCAAAACCTGCTACCTAAAACCTGCTACCTGGCCCTTACTGGCTGGGTGTAGAGAGCTGGTTCCTGGACAGATCCTAATTCTTCCCCTAATTAGTAAACATGTATGTTTTTCACACTGCTGAGACCATCATTGATCAGACTGTCAGTGTAAACAGCTGGAGGAACAGCTATAATTGCTTTTTAGTGGCTTTGTTGTTAGCTGAGAGCAACCACTTGTTCATTTCCAGGTGTTGGTTCTTTGTCCCAGGGGCTCCCTGGGACAGATGTTCCCCCTCGCCTCTTCCCTGCAGAGTCCGTGCAGCTGTGGTACAGAGGTGTAGAGCTTTATCTTGCCAACACCCAGTTGATTTGCATTGCATGGATAGAGGCATCAATGTGGAAGCCAGCAACACAGTCAAGCTCCAGATAACCTGAAGCTGAATCTGGTTGATGTGATGAAGCATCCTGAAAGTCTGTTGGGGATTACAGCTGCTCCTTCAAGTCCCGGTGTTTGCCTGGTGCTTGTTACTGGAGTCTGCAGCTGGGGGTATTGCTACACCCTCTGCTGCTCTTTGGCATTTATAGGCAGTATTATCTAGTAAGGGCGCCTTTTTGGTTTTTAACCTGCACCTACCTGAGGATTGCAGTGGTTTCCTTTGGAAACATGCATTGCCACCATGATCTGTCCCACTGCTGCTACCAGCTGCTTGTTCCTAAAAAACAAACTAGAAATCGGTGTTAGAGCAACAGCCTCTTCAGTGGGTCGTGCATTGGAGAGCAAGTGGTACATGTGCTGCAAGGCATGTTTTGCCTGTTAGTTTGCAACCAAATTTAGGATGTTGAAGTTTTGACGTATAAAGGTTGAGGTGATTTGTGAGCTGTTGCCTGTGGGGATAACCTTTCTCTTTGCAATGTTTTGCCACTGCTGAAGTTAACGAAGAAGATTAGTAAGAGAGCAAAAAGCCCCCAACTGGGAAGACCTCTACCTTCACATCAGGAAAGTCTCCAGGTCTCGTGCCCTGCAAGTACCATGCAGTACTGAAGGCTGTGAAACTGGGCTGCAAATGAAATGTGGAGACAGGGGAAATGGAAGCAACTGGCTCGCTTTCTATGCTAATCTTGTATTTCTGTTAAATTACTAAAAACCCATGTTGGCAAGTTGCAAAAAATTGCTATAAATTAAAATAAAACAAGGACAGCATGTAATCACGATGATGCTGATAGAAGATGGCAGGTCATTTAATGAAATCTCCTTGTATTACAGCAATAGTAAACCAACTTGTTAAACTTCTAAAAGCAAATTAGATGGTTTTAAAATGAAGTGACAATGCATTTAAGTGATAAATTAACTTATTTTGTCTGAACGGACAATACAGTGCTCAGCCTATTTTTCAAAATGTAGAGTCGACAAGCTGTTATTTTTAATGTTGCAATGAAAACAAGTTTTGCCTAATTTGGAAATTAATTTAAGATAAATGGAAGCAATTAGTGTGGTGTGAAAACATACCACCCAAAAAGACATGTGTGGAGCTATGGTTTTCTTTCAGTGCAGTGAAGTCTGATTTTAGTTGTCTTGTGCTCTGGCAAGTCTTTGACTAGTTTGTGTAAACATGAGGTTTAAAATGCTGCATTGTCCGCTCATGGCTGAGTAAATCCTTCGTTAATACCTTCTATATTAAGTGTGTCCCCTCCACTGGGGCTGAAGTGCGATGCTTTACAAACAGCTGGGAGTCTTTCTAAGGCATTCCTTCAGGGGTGCTTCTCGTTGATAAGCCTTTGCAAGGGCATGGCTGTGGCATGGCTCCTTCTTCCTGTGCTGGCTAGATTAAGTCTGTGTGTCAGTTGAAGCCCCGAGACAGCAAAACTGAGAGCAGAAGATGGCCCTGATTCACATCAGCCTGCTAAGACATGAGTCTTTTGTTATTGCTTTCTTCAACCAGGAGAATAAGATTCTTTTCTGCTTGCAATTATAAAGTATTTAGAGATGTGCTTCTTGTTTTAGTAGCAGAAAAGGTATTCTCAGTGGGACTGAGGCTGTCACTACAGATTAAAAGAGCCCTGGGAAACAACTGATTAACAGAAAAAAAATGAGTGCAAAGCCCCTGTGTCTCTGTATTGAGCTTATACAGGGGAATACAACTTTGCTCGGCAGTTGTCAGTAGAGGATCGCCTTTGAAACTAACATTTTATCAAAGCACTGTAGTGGAGGGCTATCATGGTAATACTGCACTTTTGTTTTTACTTTGTTCTCAATTGTGATAAAAGTAAAACACTCAACTTTTCGTAGCTGAGCACTGAGGAAGCAAGATAAAAGGCAGAAAAAGATTTGAGTTAGATTGACTGAAACTATTCCAACTATTTTTCATGTTTTCTTAACTTTTTTTTAACAAAGTGTTTCAAACTGGAAACAGAAAATTGCTTTTTTAAATGTTTCAAATGTACATGTTTCCACAGTTTAAAAAAAAAAATGGAATCTGGGTCTTGGTCAGAAGTTCCCTCTGCAAAGTTCGTAGTCTGATGAGTCATGTATACTGCAACAGGAAAAGATTTCCCTGAAAAATCCCACCCCCCAAGTTCAAACATACTGACTGGTATGCTGTTCTACTCTTCAGATTAGCAAAGTAAAAAGTAATGGTACTTTATGAAGCAAATGAGTCCTCCCTCTTTTTTTTATCATAACCTCTGGTCTAACTCTATGGTGTGCTGAATGCCTTCAGGTCTGAATTAGTATCAGCAGCAGATGTGCAGCACATAGTCAGTTCGAGCCCTTCCAGTATATGCTGGTGCTGCTGAGACAGTAAAACTCAGAGTGCATTTGGTGGGAGCTGTTATGTCTCTTGTCTCATCAGCGTCTTGGTTTTCTGCGCTGCTGTGCACTGACTGCAGCTGTGCAAACCCACTGAAAGCCACGAGTTTGCTCCAGGAGTCTCCCAGATAGAGCTGGTTTGTACAGCTGTGCCCAGGGGATAATATGAACCTCACTGTGTGGTTATATGCAAGAAGAAGGAGGCTAAGCTTGGTTCTTTGGGCAAAACCACAAATATACAGTGACATCTCCCACAGACACTGATCTGCACTTAGGAGTAAAACCATCCTCAGGTCTTAGCCTGGTTCAGCCACTGGGGCTGGGGCAGGAGCTGCAGTGGGGCACTGTCAGGTGGTGGGTCCCAGCCCCAGATCAGGCTGCATGGCGTGCATCTCTGCAGTTCCCAGTCACTTAAGGAAAGAAGAAATTGCTTCCTTTTTTTTCCTTTTGAGGAATAAAAAAAAAAAAACCAGCTTGAAGGAGCTTTTTATTCTTTTTATTATTTGTCGAATGGCTTCATATTCATGTGCATCTAGTGCCTGTCAGTAACATAAAGCGGGTGGTAGTAGCTACGTGGCCACTTTGACAGTGTCTTCAATGAGACATCTGCCACAAAGCAAAAATCTCTGCTCTGCAGAAAAACGTTGGTGCAGATGGCACCAAGTACCGCATATAGACAGAGGCCACATTCCCCTGTCCCAAACAGTAATCAGGTAATGTGCTTAAGATAATATATAAATTCAGATAAAAGCCAGCTAGGTAGACTGCAGAAAATACTTTAGCTGGACAGGATCACTGTATACACAGTCCATTGAAGTTATTCATAGCTTCCCAGAGTTCATCCTGGAGGGCTGCAGTGACTGCCATCCTTTGGTGTATGGTGATCAGAAAGGGAAGAATTCAGAGTGATTTCATAGATTTGGAGCTGAATTCAAGGCAGAAAAGTGACTACAGAGCTAACTACTTCCAGAACTGAAGTTTTGTGATATTTAGTTCCATTGACTTAAGTGGGGCTGTAAGGTATGGATGAAATCTTTTACCTACAAAATGTCTTAGCAGAATTGGTCCTGATGGTGAAACTAATTTATTCTGTTGTGTGTTCCCCAGCCATTCCTCAGCACAAGTGAAATGAAATAAATAAGCTGTAAACCATGTTACTGCAGTTGAACAGGCATGGACAGAGGTAGGATACAGCATCAGTCTTGATTTTAGAGTACTTTAGAAGTGCTGCTGCTGACAGGACAGTATCTATTCAGATCAGCTAAACAGCTGTTAAAGAATATAAATATTAGAGTGGTGGCAACTACATATTTCAAAAGAAATTTCTTTCATTCTGCAAAATACAAACATTTTCCTTTCTGTGGGCAGTCAACTGCAGTTTGAGTTTATGCTGGTGGTAGCCCCGTGGGTCCCATGAATTAAATCCCAGGCTGAGTAGTGATGTCATTCCCTCAGTTCCTTTTTAATCTCCTTTTTGTGCTGAGAGCAGCCATCTGTTCCCCTCCAAACAATGACGAAAGCAGCTGTGCATGGTGTGCCATAAGGAACAAAAGCCGCTGCTTCATACCAGAGGGCAGTGGGCTGCAGGTTGCAGAGAGTTATAAGGATAACAGGGTCAAATTACACCTGTACGGAAAAATAAAACTGGGATTATACAGCCTTTATGTGTTCATTCAGTAGCAGAGAAGTGGGGTCAGTCTTTGAGTTATTCTCTAGTGGCCATGGGAATGCATATGTGTTTTCAAGAACAGCCATGCTGATACTTGCCCATGGAGTAGTGGAGTAACAAAACCAGCTTCAAGCAGCGGGCAAAGCAAATACAGCACAAAACAATTCTTTCGAAGGGAAAATAAAACAACTTGGATACATTCTGGTGCTTTATACAAGTTCAAAGATTGTGATCTCAAGTGGTTTGCATATCCTATAACATGCCCTTATAAAAGCACGGTGAACCATGCTTTGCATGTGCATTCTGCAGCACACAGTAGTTCCCTTGCTGCTTTGTGGGAAAAAGGAAGCTGAACAAGGGCCGAGTGCTGCTCAGAAGCCTGTTCAGGAGAAGAAGTTGGTTATGCTTTGAGCTGCTTTTTCTGCAGGGTGAGCTGAAAGGAGCTGGAGGAGGGTACATACTGCACAGGGTTAAATTGCCCATTCCTTCAGGTGGCTTTCTACCTTTCAGCAAGTCATGCTAGTCCTGTCCCAACTATTCTTTTTTGTGTGCTGGGTCCATAAGGAGAACAGAAGCTGATAGAGGTTTAAGCTATAGGAAACCTTCTTATGTGCTAAAGGGGAACATAATACATGAGGTAAAGTTCATGCTTGTAGTGAAACAGGTAAGTGATCACAGATGAGTGCAGAACCTTCTGTCTTTTTAACCCCACATCACTTTTGTCTGCATGAATTCCTGCTCTGTTTCTAAGCAAACACGCATTTTGAAGTCATTAGTCAGAGGTATACCAGGGGTCACACAGCCTTACCACTTGTTTTGGGACGACAGTCCAGGATTTGACCCTGTCTCTCATGAACAGGGTGACATTCCTTGAAGCTTGATGGGACAGAAGCACATATTTCACAAATGGGTAAGCTGTAAACACTGTATGCTCCCACCTCAGGGGAACATTGCCTGGGACACAGAGCTATTCATGGATGTACAGCTGAGCTCAGACAAGCTGTAAGACAGCTATGGCTGGCCCAGCACCAAAACCAGTGATCCCTGCCATGCCACAGCTCCACTTATGCACATGGAAAATGGTTCCTTATTGCCCTCTTTTCCCGCCCCCCCCCCCCCCATGCAATTCGTAAGGGATTCTGAAATAGAAGTTCACAGTCATAAAGCACAGCATCTTTGTAAAACTTGCATTTCTCCTTCTTTTTGGTGAAGTGCAATGGCTCAGGCTTGTTAAAAAGTATTCTTTCAACTTGAAAACTTGTTTTGTTCTTATTTGCTAATTGGGTACTTTGTGTCCTAAATGGTATGAATAATTCCTTTCACCTTAGATTGTCTACCTAGTTTATGTGTTTTTACAGGAAGAAGTCACAAGATGCTGCAGTAAAAGGGGACAGAGATATTATTAATGATGGAAAACACGATTGCATTTCTAGGTCCTTGTATTGTGTAGTGTACCTGAAGGTGGGGTGACTGCTGAGCAGCAGTGTAACACGGTCATGCTGTTTATGGGTTTGAGACTGAAACTTTAGAGTTCCTTCACACCACCCAGAAACTGCCAAAACTAGAGACAAATCCTGTTTGCTGCTTGATACTGGTATTGACACAGTCCTCCCTGCAAATTGCTTATCATCCCCATCTCCCTGTGCGTGCTAAATGAACAGAGCATTACACCATTGAGAATCCACTCCTGAACTGTTACTGTCCAGGAACAATTTTATAAATTGCCATTTTTTTAGGCAAGATGACCACTGGTTCAGGAGTCATTGGTTCGCAAATTATTTGTTCTCTTTCACTTACATAAATTACTTCTTTAACCCACATTAAAGTCTCTTGTTTTAAGCTGACTTGAGCTGGGGCAAAACTTAGGGCGCTGCTGTTGGTTTCCAAGACTGCCACAGCATACTTTACATTCTGGCAGCTCTCTTGGTGTTGCTTTACAGCCCCTCCAGAGATCAGCTGGCTCTGCTGAGCGGTTAGTGGCTCCGAACACAAATGCCATTGCTGTCTGACTCTGTGGTTTCTGGGAAACTTTCCTGAAGCCTGTTTTCCTCCACGTTTTGTCATAATCCCAGGAGGGGTGGATTTTTGCTTCTCCTATATGAACAGAATCTCTGACTGTGGTCCCTAAGATTCAGCCTAGAGCATATGCTGCAATGCTGAGTTGGTCTTACTCTGAGAAACTTTTACTCCCACCAACATATAGTATCAGAACTCAAAAGTGAGAAACAGAAGAACTTTCTGTTGTTTATTTTTTGTATTGTATTTTTTTTTGTTGTGTTAAGTTTTACTGTGTACAGAGCAGATAGCCAGTTACTGTACTGCTTTGAGATAACACCTGGCTGTAGGGTGTAGTAGCATCTGAGACAGAGGAATAAGAATTATCCCAGAAGTGAGGAAGTAAGTGTTTGTGTACAGTGCTATGTATGCATTTGGGCATGTAATGAGGCATATGGTCAAACATCCAGGCCTTATGCCCACCAGCTATACAACATAGTAGCTGTGTAACACTGGGATTTATTATCAAGCTCATTCATTTGATATCCTGACATTAAACAGACTTAATGCAGTCTCACCAAACATGGTCCTCAGTTTAACCCTGTGATTGAGCATGGCACCCAACCAGCTCCTTCAACGCACAAGCAGTTACGGTTAATGACAACCCCACACGAGCAAGCCAAAAGGGCCCCAAGGGCAGGACTGCTGCGCTTTAGGTGCCTCTAGCCCCTTTCCCATCCTTTCAAGGACACTGCGCCACAATCCCAGGCATCTCCTTTCTCAGAAGGGATGTTCTTGCCTTCCTTTCTCTCCCCAGATGGGGAAGTAAGCATGTTAACTTCTCCACTTCATTGTGGTGGCTCAGCAGGTTTGGCTCTAGTTCAAGCTCTGCAGTCTCCTTGCAAGGCAGTGATGGTTTTAATCAATGGCAAGCTGGCCTTTCTAAACAAAGTGCTGTTTCTTCAGAAAGCAAGAGCTTCATAGTGAAAATGTAGAAAGATGAACAGGTCATGTACTTGTATAGCTCTCATGGTGCTGAGCTGGCATCTGCTGGGGGTCTGGATAAAAACTTTAATGTTTAGGATATTTTTTTAAATCTCTGTCTCTTGACTAATAGTCCCATATATTACAGAGAGCATGAGTCACTTCCCTCTTAATGTGGAGAGGCCATTGTATATCATATTAAGTTCATTATGTTGCTAGGCTATTTCCTCTGTGGGTGAAATGTCAAAATACTGGCTACCTATATAGTTAGCATCAGAAGTTTGTATTAATTACAGACTAACTCCTCTATAGTTACACTTCTTGAAAAAGTTCATCCAGTGAGCCCAGATAAACATATAAAGGTACATGCAGCTGTATAACAAATGATACAGTAAACTGGGTATTCTGCGTTTCCAGAGCATGAGTCTTAGCCAGGTCTAAAGTATGGGAAGTACTGACAACCAAAAGAAAGTACACTTATTATTCTATGATTACTTATAGATATGGTTGAGGCTGATAAAATAAATGATTCCTTATTTCATTTATTCTGAAATTGAGTAGATAATAGAAAAATAGAAATAGAAATGAGTTCAGGGAGATAGTAATCTTAACTAATTTTGAATATCTGAAAGTAAGCTCTCTGTTTCTACCTGAATCATCTAATTTCCTTATATGATCCATAAATGAACTGCAAGAAGGCAATACAAGCTCGCCCATTTTAAACTTGATCTGTCATAGAAGAGGATGAATCACTGTCTGGAAGTTTCTGGTTTTCTCCTTTGGTTATAAAGAGACACCAGATTACTGTTTTAGATTAGTCACCTGCTGTCCGTCCGTCTGTCTGTCCATCCATCCATCCATCCATTCTATCCTTAAATGTCTATTTGTTAGAAAAATAGTCTATTAGTTTTGTTGTCAACAAAAACAATATAATTGGCAGAATAATGGGATCATTGCAGATTTTTTACAAATACCGGGATTAATATTATGTCTGAATTTTTGTTTGCCTACAGATCAGATGTTATCATAGATGCGCCTTAATTTATAGCTGTGATAACAGTATTCATTCACATACACTGTAGTCAGTCAAACAGTCAAATTCAGTTCATCACGTGTTGCATCCACACACAGAAAAAGAAGTAATTCAGAAATAAATTCAGTGCAGTTCCCCTAAGAAAGCCCTATTTGCAGATGAAGTGGCTCCTGACCGCCCCACCACAGGGGACCTGGTGCTTTTCTTCCTTCATGGCGTCAGAAATGGCAGCAGTGTCTGGCTGTGCTCTCACCTGCCCCACTTAGCCCTCATGTCCCCGCTCTTTCTTCCCTCTGCTAACGTTTGGGTCATGAATATTAGGCACAGAGGAGAGGATCACGAACTTGGCCAGGAAAACGTCATTAATAACCTTGACAAGTACGGAGATGGATTGGGAAGGATAAAGGGGAGAGTGGGAGGAAAGGAAGTTGAGGCAATAAGTAGGCTAGACCTGCTGTTACCATGTTAATCTCCACAGGGTTATTTGAGGGAATTGCTGAATTAGTTCATACTATACCTAGATTCTTTCCTTATTTCTGGACTATTTCTTCCTTGATACTGACATGGTATTTGTAACACAATGCATATTTTTTATAGTTTACGAAAATAAGAAATCAAAATACTATTTGAGACATATTAAATAGAATGGTGGATGTGAAATAGACAGCCTAATGCATTGATACAATTGCCTGACAACATAAAAGGTTTTTTATTTTTTAATTGGAGATGACTATGTAATTGCATACCACTTAATGTAACCTCCAGTTGTTGTTCCAAAATAGACACTGGTTTATTATATTAATACTCTATAAGAGGCTTACAACAACTATTATTTTCATAATAGTCTCTCTTGTGCCTTCCTGATTCTACAGCATTTCACCTTTGGCTGTTGTATTGTTTGGTTCACTACATTGTTTTGAGAAAAATAATCACGATGCGTACAGAAAAATCTCTTTGAGAAGGATTTAGAAAGGGGATCTGAAGTTTAAGGGGGATTATATTTCCATTTACTGAAGGTAAATTATGTCTTTTATCTGTGGGGGAGGGGACTGAACACTGTGTCAGTGCATATAAATGGCAACTGGTCACTGCAATGCTAACAAACAGACAATCACACTAACTTGGGAGAGTTGTAAAGATTAAAATTGTAGTAACTTTAACTTCAGAGCCTTTATTGCAGGAGTCCTCCTAAATGAGCGGTTCCTTTTGCCCTGAAATGGGTTATCCTCAAAAGATAGGTGTGGTTGGCAGTGATGGAAGTGCACCCAGGCTCTCCAGAATAGGAGCCAAGTGTAGATAATCTGCTGCCGTAAACACTTACGCCTATTGTTGAGAGCTCCTCAGGCTCATGATTTACAGAGGGACTGATGGTTATTAAAAACAAGAAAGTTGAAACTCTAAGGAGTAAAAAGCAAAACTATAGGTATATCTGAATCCTTTAAAAAAAAACTCTTTCCCTTTTTTTTTTTTTTTTTAATGACGATGTCCAGGTTACTGAGCTCCAGCTCACCTGAAAGGAAATTCTGTGCTGGAAATGAGAGACACTTGGTTCTTCAGTGGGCAAGACAGTACCCTTGAGGAGTCCAGACAGACCTGTGTTTGGGGGAAACTCTCAGCGATTGCAGCTGGAGTGCTGTTAATCAGAGGAGGTCTACTAGTATTTTTGTCTATTTTTGATTCTTTGGGAGCAAGTAGATTGGGTTCCCCCCAAAAGCAAACCAGAGAGCAGCAGCAGCTCGGTTTCTGTGTGGTCTTGACTCCTTTCCTTCTAACCCCAAGCTTTGTGTTGTGGAGATTTCTGGCCATGCTCACCTCTGCAGTGTCTGTTCACCTAAATGATGTCAAAGAACCTTCCTGCCAGAGGCAGAGTTTCTTAGGAAAGTGGGGTTTGCAAGATTGGGTTGGCAAGCGCCACTCTGCAGGCATCATGCTCTGCTTCATGTTCACTACGTTTTCTGCTTGGAGCTTGTTTCCTCCCACTGTTTCAACAGCACTGAAGCCTTTTAATGCAGCTGCTGGTGGCATGGCAGTGGGAGGCACAGGCTGGCGGCGTTGTGGTATGGCAAGACCTTTGGCTGACTAGCCTCCGCCACCATTTCCCCTCCCTGCCCTGTGTTTTGCTGAGAGCTGGCTTCTTTGGCATTGTCTCCTGAGCACATTGTGGGAAGAGCGCTGTGGGAGAAAACCAGAAACAAACCAATAGATGCAAGATTCTGGCACCATGTGTCATCTCCACAGCGTGTTTGCAATTGAGTAGACATAATCTGTCTGACATTACCGAGTATGCCGTGCCTGCGAGGAAACAGGACTCTCTTTGACCTATGACTGTATCTATGTGCAAAGTTAAGTGTATTTAGTTAAAGATCAGTCATGGATTTGTCACAATTCCTCATCATGGAGCAATCTCCCTTTCACTTGTGGTGTCGTCCAAGGAGACATGCCTGTGCGGCTCCTCCGCCTGCTGTAGTAGTGCCCGTCAGCAGGTAAAGCGGGAGCCAAGGGCCAGCCACTCAGTACCCTCTCCCTGCCAGCCACGGGTGGGCACGGTGATGGCTGGAGGGGAGAAGCCATCACTCCTGCAGTGTCTCTTCCTGCCACACTGGAGCTGGCATGGGGGAGCTGGGCGGCATGCTGCTTGCATCCAGTGAGTACTCAACACTGCCGGTATGACTACAGCAGAAATCATGCCACATGTACAAAACCAAAAGCTTTTCATACTACAATTTGTTCTTTCCTACCCCTGAGGCCTTTGTTAGCAAACAAGACGCTAGTCTTTGAGGGGAGAGACAATGGCGTGGTTCAGCTCACTCCGTAAAGGCATGCTGGAAATTGCACAACCGCTGAGTCACTCTCTTCCCCCCCCCACCCCCGCTTTAAATGTGTTATTCTGGTTCAGTTACATTTATTGTGCTGTAAATGCCCAATTTGATATACAGTACTTGTGTTTTACAGAGAGACTAGTAAACTAGAATCATATGTTATGCAGAAACCCTTTGGTCTGAAAACGCAGACAACCTGTATTTGCCTTTCAGCCTTCACAAGCTTAGATGTTTGGTGACAACTAGCAATAATATTTTTAACCGCCAGCATTCTCCTCCGTAGCTGCTTGCTAACTTGATCAAGAGATGCTCTTTCAATGTGTTGATACCACATGCAGTAAATTTTGTATTAAGAAAAAGAAAATGGGAAAGACAGAGCACTGGGATTGGCCTATGGTATCAGTATGTTGGAACTAGTTGCTGCTGAGAATTTATTACGGCTGCCGTTTGCATTATATTTAGAGAGGGAAAGGGCTATATATGTGGTCCAGCTCATCTATTTTACAGCACCGTTTTAGACACCAAACCTGGTAGGGCTTCGTGTGATTAAGCTTCTTAAGGATGCACTCACTGTTGCCTTCTGTACACATCCTGTGTTTGCAAGGGATCCCATTAAACAACTGTCTAAACAGGGCCCAAGCAAGGCAGAAAAAGCAACCTAGGGGATAAATAAAATTTCATATATGATAAACAGTAAGTACTGATCTGCCTTAGTCATATGAACTGGTCTGGCTGAGTTGTCTTCCTCCAAGTCTATTAAGCTCAGTGCTTCTGTGCAAACACTCAGAGTTTCCATTAAATACAGTACTGTATGTCTGATCCCAGGATGACACTCTGATATTCCAAAAATAGCTTAATAAATAGAAATTCCAAGATGTATCATCATAAGCCTGTAGCTTGAGTATCAAATCTGCCATGTTATGTAAAAAATATTGGTTATATAATGGGATTTTTATCAGTCTAGTGACAAATAACAAATATTAGAGCATTATTAGGAAACTGACCTCTCTGACTTTGGATCTGTTTTGCTGGAAGTCAAAGAGAAAGTAGCTTATGTATATAGGGGGATTTAGATGCTGTAGCTTCAGAGGTGTCTAATGACTCAAAGCTAGTTTGATGGTTTTGTTCCAGATAAATGTAAATACATTTAAAATGGTACTGAGGAAAGAAACTAGAGTGTGATAAGAACTTCAAGCTGCTCCAGAGTTTCCTTCATGATGGCCCAAACTGAAGCCATTGGCACTGATGAGGTCTGAAACATCATGTACCTAGAACCAGTGCTCCTCATCTCTTGAAATACATTGAGAGTGAGCTGGGGAGTTTTAGTTTGTCTTTATCTGCTAGAAAGCAGATAAAGGTCCTGAGCTAGCAGAAATCGGAACTCACTAGTGGGAGGACATATGGAAAGGCAGCAGGGATTTCCTCCAGGCAGAGCAATGTTCATACATACATTACAGCCAGTTGTCACAGTGGTCAGATAACAGTGCCAAGCCCTGGGGAAAGGCCAGGCAGGCAGCAACTGCTCGAAGAGCAATGGGGTTGTGTGGAAGTCTTCCCTACCGGGGAGCAGAAGCTTTGGAGTATGGGAGCATGAATAAAGAGATGCTGTGAGTTACCTGGAAAAGAAAAAATTTAAGTATGCTATACATAGAAGTAAGTGCATCATTTTATAACAGAAGCTGATTCTGCAGGTTGCACAGCTTCTTGAAAACCCTAAGTAGGGCACTATCTGAAATTGCATGGCCTGATGTTACTGATGGCTGACCATCTGTCCCCATGGGCTTTCAAATCAGGAGAGCATCGCTATTACTAAGAGCAGGCAGTCTATATGGTGGAGGTTTTAGTAAGTGAATTAGATGAACCTTCTGACTTTTCAGCCTGAGATAAAAGCAGACTGAAAAAATAGAGGCAAGTTCAACTTCACAAGTTGACTTTAATTTCACATATATTCTGGGTAAGTTCAAGTGAGGCAGACTATAAAAGGCTGATGTGGTCTTTAGTGTCTCTAGTTGAAAGAGGCAGTTTTCCTAGTATTGCTGATGATCCCCCAGTTTGCTCTGTGCACCATGTCAAGCATTAGACACACCTTAGAGAATTAAATCTCACAGTGCTCTGCTCAGCAGGTAACTCCTATCCTCTTCTTATGGGTGAAGAATGGGCATACTCACTAAGGGAGCAGGAATGGGGAGCTGGAGGGAGGGAAGCCAGTGGGAAGGGGGCACTGAATGTGCTTCGCAGGGTATGCTCAGTGTCACACATCTTCTGTGTCCTGGGGCAGGGAACTACCTGCCTGTGAAGAAGTGAATCAGGTCCCCATGCAAGCTGTAGCACAGACTGGTCAGGGTCCAGATCCATCCTGTCCCTGGGCTTTAACTAGAAGTCAGTTTCTGCCCTCCCCACCCCACCCCCCTCCCCAAATCTATAGATGCATGTAACCAGAGCAAAGGATGACTGCTCATGCTGCCTTGCAGACCCTGTTCTGCAAACAGGGCTGTGCGCATGGGCATCCTACATCTGTGTGAAGCTCCTCTGCTGCCTTCGCTCAAGTGCAGCACAGGGCTCGGAGGCTTCCTAGCCTGCATCATCCTAGCTGGGCTTTCAACTTTCCCTGACAGTGAGCTCGTTCCATGCTGCCAAGTGCACACTGACAAAATGCTCTAGATTAAAAGATGGCATAAAAGTGCTATTAGTGCTTGCAGTGCGGCTGGATTTTTCCCCTTGTATAGGATATCGGGGTGGGGGGTAGGGTAGGGTGGGGTGAGGGGTGGGGGTAGAGGGTGTTGGTGGGGAGATGTTTAGCCCTGTAAGATTAAACAATCATCGTGGTTTTAAGGGCTTAATCTACTGGCATGCAGACTGCTGGCTGATCTCTGAGTCTAATTGGATGCAGCATCGGATTCAGTTGTGTGGGCTTTCCTGGGGCTTTTTGTTTGTTTCTTCATTTTTAACACACTGCAGAGTTGAAGCAGTCTGTTCCTGGAAATGCCTTTGGGCGTGAAGCTGTAACGCTGTTCCCCCGCCGGCCGGCCGGCATTTCAGCAGCACCTAGCTGGAGACCACCGCTCGGGGAGGGTGGGGTGGGGGTGGGGGGTTGCTCAGTGTATGAATTCGGGCTATTGTTCAAGACACACATCTGCCTTAAGAAATCACACGGCACAGGCCGTTACTTATTCAGATGCAGAAGCTCCTTCCGTCCCACAAGACGGCCCATTCAAGTCACATGCCAGAAGTCTCAGCAGAATGGGCTGCAGCTGCTTCAAATCTGCTGTCTAACATCAGAAGCACTTGGACAAACTGTACTGTACTGACTGCAGTCAGGCTCCCGGGTGCCGAGGAAGACAGGGAAAAGATTTGGGATCCCAGCGCTATGTTCTCAGAGGATCTGTGGCTGGAAAATGACAAAAGCTGTGCTGTTGTTCACAAGTCGAAGCGAGGAAGGAAGCGCCAAGAGCTCCTGGCTGTGGCCCTGGGGGTGAAGGTGGGAGTCAAGGGGGCACTTTTGTGGCAACCTCTGAAACTCTTTGCCTATTCACAGATCACCTCCTTGGTCAGAAGAGCAGCCTTAACTCAAAACGACAACCACTTCAACTATGAAAAAGCACACAATTTTAAGGTAAGCACAGCTTCCTATTATTTTCAGCTAAAAAGTTCTGTTTAGATGCCTCACATTTTATTTTTTGATGTGATGGGGTTTTCACACACCCACCGATACTTTGAGAAAAGTGTTGAAAAAAGTATTTTTCTTTCTACTTTAAGTTCCCTTGCCTGCATTCTTAATGTGTTTTTATATAGGCACTTAATCCAAATAACAGTTTTGCTCCTCACTACACTGCTTGAGTGGCGTTTTAGCTCCTTTTGCACAGATTAATTTTTCTTTTTTATTCAGAAACAAAGTACTTCATATTGATTGTCTACCTTAAAGTGTATCCATTTTTAAATGAGAAAAAGGCCTCTTTTCAAAATCTAAGTATTTTCAGAAGCCAGTAGCATTTTACCAGTAAACATTTTGGTCCATTTCTGTTTCAGAAGAAGTTGAGGGAGCTTGAATACTCCCTAACAATAAAGCAGACCACAGTGGTGGTATTGTCTCCTAGCTTTTGTTCCACCACCATATGCTAAGGAAATGCTCTTAGAGCCCCACTAAGCTATAGGATCTAAGCTTAGGTTTGCTTGTCATACTAAACCAAATAGCCGGACAAACACAGGGATGTTTAAATGGATCATCTTTTTGCTGTCTTACATACACAAAATCAGATTCTTAGGGATTTTTTCCCCAAGTGCTGTGTCTGGCATGCTGCAGCAGGGAAGTGACTCAGCTTTGGAAACGGACCTTCCAGGCAGCTTGTACTAAAATGTTTTGCCAAAAGGACTGTGCTGGTTTCAGAGTATGCCAGCCAGTTACTGTATCTAATGCTGTCAAATTGCAGTTTGATGCTTATCGGAATGGATATAGAGAGAATAAGAGGCAGTAACAAGACAAGAAAGGAATGCATCTCAGCTTTGAAACCTCAGTTTACTTAATGCTCCTTGAGGATGCTGATCTGGGTCACTGTCAGAATAGTTCAGCTCATTAGCAGAAAGAGAATTTTCTGGTATTTATCTCAGGCCTGTCAAAAAAGGAGAAGCACTGATTAAAATTATTTCACTGATTTCCTGGTTTAGCAAAAAAGCTTCACTTCTTATTTTTCTACATATTCTGCCATGCAGATATTGCTCTCCTCTGCAGTACCTCTGCTGTAGTTGGTAAATCAATAATTTAATATTAGTGAGCAAGGCAAATAATAGCATCTCTTTTCTTATTCCCCCTCCTTGACCCAGTCTACAGAAAAGTCAATATTTATCTCACTGATCAGCACTGAAGGAAATAGGGGAAATACTCTTGTGGTTTTTTGCTTGATTAAAACAGCTTTCATTCTTTCTGGGTTTTGCACTCATTATCATTTTAATATGAAAACTATTTTAGTTTAACTAGAAAATATTTTCTCATGACTGAGACTTTTTTCCACTTTGACCCGTGCATTCTTTCCTCTTCAAAATTCCCCTTGTTTTGGCTTTGATTTATAATTGGACATGTGCCCAGTTAACTTTGCGTTTGCACAATCTAGCTGTTGTACAGTCTCTGTTCTTTTCTGTTTCTAAAGAGTCATAGTTTAACCGGAAAATCACGATTAAAATATATATGTATTCAAATGCATGACAGCAAAAAATTATTGTTTTATCCTAGTAAAGGCAATGAATACTTAGGGAAGAAACATTTAAAAAAAAAAAATGTCCAGAAAGGCCAGTCAGAAGTGTTAAATTTACCTAACGAAGAAGTATGTTCACTATGCAAATACAGTTAGTTTTCCAAATGAATATATTAGAACATGTCTAGTTGTTGAACAAAAAATGTGGATAGAATGCTTAGAGGAGAATATTTAGATTTAAAAGATGGCTAAATTCAAGTCTAATATCTTTAATGTATTCCATATTCACTACATTAAAGGGTTAAAAAGAAAGAATGGCTTTATGGGTCTTGGGGCAAAACTCTTAACGGCTTTTGACAGCACTCAGGCTATGATGGTATGGGATTTATCTGATGGAAAACATTATTTTGCAGACATTCAAAAAGTTGTCTTCCCCATTTTTTAGGTGAAGACTGATGTGTATTATATCATTCGTCTCAGTTCATAGGGACAAAGGTTACAGGTCACAGTGTCCCTCATAATCTTGTCACAGGCAATTCTTCATGAACAAACAGACACTCTTTAGCTCTTGTCCTTTAGCCATGAAGCGTCTTAAAAATGAAGGACATTTTTAGTGAAGCTGCTGAGATTTTTGTAGATCTTACACTGAAGATCTTACCCACTGGAAGAGAGAATGAACTAAAGGAAGAAATGGACTCAAGGCACAGATTCAGAGCAAGGATGGCGCTCCCTCCATCCTTTCCAAGCTAACACAAAAGTTAAAAGGGACCGTTGGAGTTTGGAGCATGAGGGCAGCAGGTTACGTCCTTCTCTGCATCTGTGCTTTCTGATTTAGCCTCACTTCCAAATTTCAAGGCACGCAAGGCAAATTAACAAAAAAAGATTTAGTATCCAGATTGATTTGTTAAGCTGGGTTCATCCTGAGCACACAACACAGTCACATGGATTTAGGTTTGGAGCTGGCGTCTGGTGGGACAACTTTGCATAAGCCAGTGTAGACATACCACAGTTCAGGAAAGAGAGTAACTCTCTGAAGCCCTGTTTAGAAAGACAGAGGTATTTCTGTAACTATGTGGGCGTCAGCCTAACAGGATTGTAAAGTCTTCTTGCATCTCGTTACAGTTAGGATCCAGCAGGCTCTCTGGGATGTGCTTTACCTGCCAGCTTTAGTGGAGTCCCAGCTAGTGGTGAGGTCAACCTCATGCCTGAGGATGGCAGCATGGAGTTTGGGGATGCTCCATGAATTTTGTTCTAGGCTGGGAATTCATGAGAGGGCCTGTGCGCTGCTTTAAGTGAGCGAATACAGTTGAATAATATGCATTTACCACAATATTGTGCCTGTTTACTGCTGTAGCATGGGCAAATCCCATTTGCAGGCAGGCTAGTGGAATAAAGGCAGCTGATTATGGACGGGTCAGGAGATCTACTGGGAGAAAGTCTCTGGGATAAATTCCTCTTTGTGTCAATCACTGCAGATAAACACTGCTTCTGGGAGACAACGGGTTTGCAGGAGGCATTTTTTACAGAGATCAAGAAGATTATGTGTATGTATTTAAATAAAAATAACAGCAGAGTCAGCTTTTCTCCCCTGCAAACGGCTCAGGTTCAGCAGGAGAGTACAAATTTACATGTATTCAGGCGAAAGTCTGAAAAAAACTTATTTTCTTTGGAGGCAAATAGAAAAGTCTTCAAACCTAGTCACATAAATAACAAAGTTGTCACAGAAACAGCACTATATAATGCCAATAAAAAACATGCATTTCAATTCAATTTTTTAGTTTGTTTCTGCAATATTGCTTAAGGGATTGTATTGTTTTGCCACTGTATTGGCACTGCTTCACTTTGGTCTCAGTTTCTCCTTCTGTGAAGACGGCTCAGACAGACCAAAACTGAATGAGATAGCACCCATGGGGGGAATTCTGCCGCTTAAAAGCAAGGGTTCCAGAAGGCCAAAAGGCGAACGTGAGAGCACAGAAAGGCAATAAGAAGAGACACACAGTGTAGTATTGGGTGAGACAGTATAGCAGAGAAGAGAGGATGAATGTAAGAATTAACTTTTCATTGAAAGATCTGGAAAGGAAACATAGCAAAGAAGTTAGGGGTTAGACATTGTGGAAAGAAGATGAAACACTAAAATAAGAGAAGTGCAGTGTATAGTCTGAAATCTCATGGTTTTGGCTTATATGAGGAAATATTTCCCTGTAAATTCTTTTTTAAAGTTGGAATTCTGTGTCAACTGTAGCCCAAGCAGCCTGAGGCTATGCTGTGTGTACACAGAGAGATCACCTGAGACTTCAGGATGGGGCAGGGACCAGTAATAAAAAGATTTTGATCATGTTTCCATAAAATCTAAGTCCAGTCCATTTGTAATGATGCAGTTACAAAGGATGGGCAAAAACCTAAAAACCCATCTCAAAACCCTAAGACCTTGGAGGCAAAATTCCCATTTACCATTCAAAAGTGTTATGTGCGAGCTTCGGGCTGCATTCAGGCATTGTGCTCGTAAGAACAGACTTCCTTCATTACTTCTTTAAAATTAATGGCAGGCCATAAGAGACTTAGTTCAAAACTGCATCTTGGGAGATTTTTTGCACCTTCATCTAGAAACTTTTGAAGATCTCCCTTTTCCAGTTAGAGATAGCGAGTATTTCCCTATTTCCACTTGACCAGAAACCACCAAGACTAGCTTTTCACAGTGCATTTCAGCTGGGAACTTGCCATTTGAGCTAAAATACAGATCTGTGAATAATGGAAGTGAATGAGTGAAGAGAGCTAAACCTTTGAGGGCCACCAAGCTGAAGGGAACAAGGGACAGGTGCGCAGTCAGCACCTCTCAGATGGCACCCTTGGTCAGAGTTGATGACTTTCCCATTAAATGACAGGAGAAATCAAGGAATAATCAGCTATCATTTTCTAAATATGCCACAGCGAGATCTGCTGAAATATGCTTTATGTAAGGTGAGCAAGTAGGCCACAAATATCCTAGCAACTGCAGTGGACTTTAAATATGAAATGACGCCATTTTAAAAATCCTGAATAACCTTTTACAGCCACTTCCCACGAGGTTAGCTTTTGTAAACTGCTGCAAAGCAGAAGACACAGTTAGCTACCTTCCCACAGCAGATGATTTTCACCCACAATTAAACACAGGTGAAGACCTACTAATTATGTGGTTATCAGTCTAAAAATGGTAAAGATGCAGACATAATTAGTTGTAGCTGTAGCTTTGTATCCACTGAAGGTCACAGAGAGCATATACCTGAAACTCTGGTCACCAGCTGATGTTAAGTACAGCCATTTACCCCCACTAAAAGCCATGTCTGAAATTCATGCTACCCACCCTGCAAAAGAAGATGAAATGAGAAGTATGTGTCTATATCTATCAATCTATCTCAAACTTTATTGCAAAGGTGCTGTTTCCCAGAAATACACATTTTTCTGAGAGATAAAATACCATTTCAAAAGATAAATATGGCCAGTCAGACATTCCAGTTTTGACCTTTTACTATAAAAAAGGAGGAGGAATTACTATTGCTTTAAGCTTATTTATGCAATTATTGACTATGAGTAGTTGGTCAGGAGTCATTTGTGGTCAGGCTCACATTTTTATTGCTAAATCAGTAAGAGAGGTCTGTATTAAAATCACAATGCTTCATCTTCCTGGGGAATGGACTCGAGTACAGGCTTGTGTAGGTGTGATCCTGCAGACAAATAGGGTGAAAACATTAGCAACCCAAATGCTTGGCTTTAAACTCCACAAAGTTTATCTGAAAAGGGCAATGATCATTTTTTTACTATATGAAAAGAGCATCTTTCTACATCCCGGGGTTGGAAGTGGCCTTTCAGCCATCTCTCCAACGGGTAAATGAGCAGAGAGAAGGAAAAGGAAGCATTAGCAGCCAGTGTGTGCATGATTTATATTTTGTTAAGTTCAATTAAGTCTCTGGCCAGAACTAGCTCATACCATGTCCATTCATACAGGTGCAGACCTCACTATTTATTCATCTTTTCAATGAAAATGAAATGCTTACTTTACCAGAACATACATCTTAAATAAAAAGGTCTTCTGCTGTAGCCTTTGGAAAAGCAGTAGAGGAAGCAGTGGTGGTGTGCAAAACCTGGCTGGGGAGCCATGAGCTCTGTCAGCATGCAGGTCATTTTATTCCTCCTTATTTACTCATGTGTGGACTGTAGCAAAATGAAGTTTGGTCTACTGAAAAAAAGCCTACTGACATCTTTTCCCTATGTGAGTTCAGTTTACTTCCTGGAGTAAGGAAGGATATCGTTTGCTTTTATCACTAATGGATTCCAGTGTGCAAGATCATTACCCAACCACTGCCTGGAATGGCTGCACAAATCATTCATCCCTGATACAAATTTACAGCAATCACCTTGAGTTTTGTTCAGTGTCATTGCATAGAAATGCACTTGTAACACCATAGTCATAGTGCGTTCAAACCTGAGTGATGCTCTTAAAACATGGGTCTTGCACCAGATCTGTGGTCACACACAGTTATGGGGAACCAAAACATGGTGCATTCAAAGGGACTTTTCAGTCACTGCATTTCCCCTACTTTCAAGCGATCTGTTGAAGAGCATTTGAATTTCAGAAACATTCCTGTTTTGTTTGAACTCGTCAAATAAAAGCACTGACTACAGTTCCTTGGATTATTAGTTTTATTTTTTTCTCCTTTGACTAGTGAACTTGGTTTCCTCCCCTCTGCTACAGCTAAAATGTCAGTTAGCAAAAATTATTTGTTTTCAGTGTCATACACAGCTCAGTTCTCTGTTATGTTAAGCCTATTGAAAGATAAACTTCAAGATCAAAGCAGATTTCTGTTCCCATGGTTTATTTCATCTAGACTTTGGAAAGATGTGGGCACTGTGTGCTAAAGATTTACTCCTACTGAGTCTTCTGTTGTTTATCCATTTCAGTTGTTCCATCTGTCAGACCATCTGCCTCCCAATGACCCCATTTCTTTCCCCCCCCCCCCATTTGTATTACAGGTCCATACGTTTCGAGGTCCGCACTGGTGTGAATACTGCGCCAACTTCATGTGGGGCCTCATCGCTCAGGGAGTGAGGTGTTCAGGTAGCTCTTCCACATTTTCTGTCATTCTCTTGAAATGCTCAGACATCGCTCCCACCCTCAGCCTGCAGTCCCTGCAGGAGCTGGGGTAGGGATTACTTTACAGAACAAGGCAAGAAATCCTCCTGTGCAAGTTAGGGCATTGTCACTTTCCCCATTAGCTGGTTTAGACATGAAGCTACCAGCTTTTGGTTGCTGAGGGTGCCATACTTTCGGTAGTACCTTGGTGTGCATTGCTGTATACATTAAGAATTAATCTTTATGGTTAAGTTATCCCTGGATGTTTTTATGTCTTAAGAAACAAACTTTGGAAATGGCAGAGCCAACCAGCAACTAGGCTTCATAACTCATCTTTTTGCCATGAATTACTGAGAATTGCCCTTGTCTGCAAAAAGACTGTCACCTGTTTCCTATAAAACACCATGCGTTGCTGCAAGCCTGAAGTAGCCCACCTCGAAGGAAAGCAAAAAATACCACCTTAATTTTCCTAGAAGGATTAGTTTTCTGGTGCCTCTGTAACTGTATTAGCATTTTAATAATGCTTTAATTATTTTGTTTGTTCTTTTGTGAAAAATAGTCATCTTGGAAAATGCAAGAATCATCACATTGTGAGGTTTTGGATTCAGCAAGTGAAATAGTATTTCCTGCATTGCAAATGGGGTTTCATAACTTCTTGCTATGGACCTTCAATCCCTTCAGTGTCTCACCTGAATATGCTTCTGTCTTACCTCTTCCTGCCCTGACCTCCAGGCATTCCTGACCTCAGACTGGCACTGAACACATCCAACCCTGACATCTACTTTTCATGGGCAGAGGAGGTGGTGGTTATCTAAAATTTAGACTGCAGTTCGAAGGATCAAAGTACCTTTCACAAATGCACAGTTTTAATAAGTGCAGTCTCAGCTACTGCTACATCTTACCTGCCTGTAGATGAATAATGGTAACACAAAGGTATGAGAAGGACATTAAAAAAGAGGAAAATGAATAGTAGTTTGCTTTTTAAACTATTTGATCTGAAACACAAGGGTGCAAAAATTGACCTTGCTAATGCATAGCGCTGTATTTGTTCACATATATAAAATATTAAACTTAGGAAAAGGCTTATATATTTAGTATGAAACATAATACTCTCCCTCATTAAATTACCAACATTTAACTCTAAGTAGACAGATACACTTGGATTTAACTTCACATGCTTGTAGAACAGCACTGAAGACAATACAGGGAGGATCCTAACTGCAGCTGCTCACATTTGTTTAGATTTCACAGAACAATAATGTATTATGTAGTAATAACTGTATAAAGAAACACACAGAAACCCACCCAATTCCACTAAATATGTAGGTGTGTTTGTAGTGATTATATGATTTTTACTTGATTAATATTTTATAGAGAATAATACTGAGATGTGCTGCAAGTAGTAGAGTCATGTTTACATTTTTAATAGCTTAGGCAGTAAATCAACATGAAAAAACAGTAAGTAACTTGCTAGTGATGATATTAGACATGTTATGTTATCCCAAAGGGTACCATCAGTGATGGACATGACTGGGAAGGCATTAAAACAGGAATCAGAGTTATGTGAGATAATGTAACTCACAATGGTGGTGTTTGCTTTACTGAGGCTTATAAATTAATTTGGCTGAATATTTGAATCTATTAGAAATATTCAATTTGTGGAGATCAAGCAGTGATGTTTAAGTTAACAGAAATGCACCCATGCACTCAAGAGTAGGATTTGACTCTGGAGTAAGACACCAAGAACCATTTGTAAAATGAATAACTTTTTTACATCATGCCTTTCACAGCATTTAAATGCCTAAACCAACCTACAGACTAAACACAGGGGACACTTTAGTTACCAGTGAAGTGGTGAGACAGGGATGGGGAGGCTGCTGATGTGGCAGAGCAAGCCAAAATGTGACACTGCTGGAATGTGGAAGGGAGGCATGCTAGCTCAAAGCACTGTCCCAGTTTGAGTGCTCAGGTGAATCTTAGGTCCTTCACCCATTAGCAGTGCTAAGCCACAAGCTGGCCAACAGAAAACAGTCATTACTGTCTTAATTGTATAAAAGGCTGAACTAAAACACACAGAAGCTAAGTCCCATGTGTTCAAATGCAACACCTAGAGCTATGTGTCCAGCAGTGAACTGACCAAGACTGCACCAGTGGTCACCTCCAGCTCAGAGGGGTGTGAGTGACATCCAGAGCTTTTATAGCTTTTTAACAGCTCTGCTGGAGTTCACTTTGCCCACCGTAAGTTTTTTACAGATTTCCATGCTCATCTTTCTGATCTCCACCTTTTTTATTCTAGCTTTGCTGACTGATGGGGAAGTTCTGCCACACGCTTGATGTGGCCCAAGAAAATAAATTGTTAGACAAGACCTGTTGGCGTTAGTATTAATTAATTAACCTGGCTAACTTTGTTTACAGACTGTGGGTTGAACGTACATAAGCAATGCTCTAAATACGTGCCCAACGACTGCCAACCAGACCTCAAGAGGATAAAGCGAGTCTACTGCTGCGATCTCACCACACTAGTGAAAGCCCACAATACCCAGAGGCCGATGGTTGTGGATTCATGCATTCGAGAGATCGAAGCAAGAGGTTTGTATGCTTAGGAAAGGAGCAGACAAAATTAAATGGCGATGACTTTAATTACATGCTAAGCTAGGACAGGGTAGTATGCTCATGCACACTGAAGACAGGATGAGAGAAGGGGGGTTTTAGCGTAGGTGATACATTGCTTTGCATTAGCTAGTAAAATTAAATCATGGCATTTCATAATGCAATTTCCTGAAATGTTTTCTGAAAACATGTCAAAACATGTATTATGTTACACTTGTGAAAGGGGTGAACTTTAAAGTGAACTTTAAGTTCATGTTTATGTGTCTTTTTTCCTTATTTTCTTTTAACATACCTAGGGACACTTCCAATTTCAGAGTAATCAGTTTAAATCAAGTCCCTTATTAATAACCTTTCCGGGCATTATGGGCAAAAGGACATAAGTGACTGGAAGTGACTCAGACAAGTGAGGTCACAGGCTGTGGCGTTTTGTGATATGTCACAAACTGCGCAGGGTTTCGCATGGTGCTCAGCTACTGACTGATGGATACCATAGCTCAGGCAGCATGTCACAGACAACACTCCAGCTTGTGACAGGTTTTTGGTACACAGATGCGTGCCATATTGAAGAAATACCATATCCAGTCCGACACAACACAGTAATGATCATGTATTTTTGCTTTGGATAGCAAATGTGTATGTCATGCTGCCGAATAAGCCAAATTTCCCTGTTAGTCATAGCTTCAGCACAGGAATCTCATAATGTTGAATTCACAGCATCCCAGTAATCTGCATGGCAACACAGTGATACTAGCCATAGGGGTTTCAAAGCCACACATCATCTACTGAAATGAATGAAAGATTTACAAGTAAATCCCCTGCACTGCTCCATGAAGCTCCACCAGGATTATATCATCATTGCAGGGACAAATAGAAAGAATAGTTTGGACTAAGACAGAAGAGCTTTACTCTGATGATATAGCAGGAAGCTACATTGCATTTGAGATCTAATCACTTGTACATTTATTGATTAAGATAAAATCTGCTGCCTGTTCTCTGTTTTTTCAACATCTTTAAATTTCTTTCTTTAACTGCCATAGTACTATGTGAGATACTGATTTTGTTCTCAAGAAAACAAAGTGTATAGGATCTTATAAGTAGGTTAACACTGTGCAGAGTCATAATAAGGATTTCTGGGATAAAAATAAATAACATGTGTAACTGCTTGGCTAGCTCTGCCTGCTCTGCTGGGCTGCCCTGCATTTCATGTTGGTGTGGAGCAATGGGGGGAGAGTTGTGCAAGTGAGCAGATCTCTTGTGGTTTAAGAACTGCAGAAGGGGTGTACTGATGTGCGGAAGAAGAGTATCCATCACATCTATCAGCTGTGTATACGTAAAAGCTGACTGCAAAACCAGGAACAAATGTTCTCAGGGAAAGGCAGTTTCTTACTTGCATTGCTATTTATCATTAAGCAACTGGTAAAAGGAAAGGAGACCAAAGCTTTATTAATCATAGCCAAATACAGGAAAATCTCCCACATAAAATGAATAAATTATGGTAATATCACATGCCCTACCATTAGCAAATTGTAGTGTTTTCCTCTAACATAATCAACCATGTACCTAACAAAATAAAGCATAAATTCTAAAATTCTCTGATCCTTTAAAAAACAATTTTAAATTGTCTTGAGCCTTCCTTAAGTGCTCCAGAGTTTCACATTACAATTAATATTTTGCTTCATTTACTAGATCTGTTGTTGTTGCTTTATTGTTTTTAAGCCTGAATATTTGTTGAGTTACTGAAGCAAAGTTAACTAAGAACTTTTTGTTTCAGGTTTAAAGTCCGAGGGCCTCTATAGAGTCTCAGGCTTCACTGAGCACATTGAAGATGTGAAAATGGCCTTTGATCGAGGTACACCATTTTTTATTCTTGTACGATTTTAATTTTAATTTATCAGTTCTAGGACTTTTCAGTTCTTTTGGGGTTTATATAGTTACCATGGTAATAAAACCGGCATATAAGCAGAAGTACAGAAAGCCACCTGTCTTTTCTGAGTTCTTAAATTAATCTGTAGTTATTTTCACAAGAAGAAATCATATTTCATAGTTGGAAGGAATAATTAAACAGTAGGTAATGATAGACAGAAGGCTAAGTGCTTGTGGGACTGGATGATTGCACAATCTAGCAGCAGAGCCTAGACTCCTAGTTCAAGTATGAGCCTAGATGGTACCAGGGGAAAGTTCTTAGTCCTATCTTTAGTAAACTCAATGCTTTGCAATACGATAGTCTATTTATGAGTTTAAGCACCAGAACTCCAACTGGGAAGTCATTCTGCCTGTAGCCTTGTAGAAAGCATTGCACCACTGTGCACATGATTGCATTTGCACAACAGATGAGAGGAGCATTGAGGAGATTGGTTGTACAGCATATTGAAAAACTAATAATTAAAACACTGCCTGATTACCATCCTAGTAGCCCTTTTGAATTCATTTAGCTGATTACATTGGTTCTGGTTCTGCACATAGTTTTTGCACACAGGACTAATTTTAAGTATATATGTAAGTGTGTGCAGAGTAGGGCCTTCATCAACAGAAAACACATTTTCAAGAACATTTAAGGAGTTACATAAATATTCTCCTTTCCCATAAACAGTGTTCTCCTTCCTACTTAATTTTTTCAGGTATTACCTCTGCCATGTTAGGTAATAGGGTCAGACACAGCCCAGTGATCACAAGCCCACAGGCACGAGGCGGGTCCAGGTCAAGCCAGAAGTCTGCCTGCGGATCAGGGTGCCGACCAGAAGGGTGCATGGCCAGGCACAGGCATGGCCATGATGCAGCTGCAGACAGCTACGATGTTGCTGAGGTGGGGACTGGGGGCCCTGGGGGCCCATGGCAGGAGCTGTGAGGGCTCCAGGGGAGGCTGGGCAGGGCCAGCAAGGTCTATGGGTGGCATATCTTACACTTACTGTGCCCGAATACTTTTTTGTTTGGAGACAGTTTGTCCTGCAGACATCACTGGCAAAGAAAGTCCAGCTAGGAATTTCCCAAAGTGACTGTTTTCATGCTATACCAAAATACCCTTCAAAGAATAATAATATATTTTAAAATGTGTTGGATGCTGCAGTTGTGAACATATGCATGGACACATAGGTCACCCATGATTTGGGTGAAAGAGATGCACAGACTGCTATCATAGGAAGATACATGTTGCAGATGTGCCACATGAAGCAGTGCTACTAAGAGGGTCACCAGTCTCCGTAAGTCCCACTCTGCTCCCTGCAGGTGGATCTGGCCTGGCAAACCCTTTTGTTCTGTGTGTTAGTTCTCCTCTAAGTGTACCAACCTAAATGAAACCCAGAAGGAGAACCACAGGTTGCAGAGGGAAGAGTTTGAAGAAAGCAGATCAAAATTTGTGTCTGAACCTGACCTGAACACTGCCGCAGCTGTAGTTCCCTCGCAAATGCTTCGAACCATTGGAACCACTTCAGTTTTACAAACAGGGTATCTTTTGTTATTGCCTATACTCATGGCATAATCTGGTGGCAGTACACACTTGAATTAGACCCACAGCAAGAAACAAAGTGTGATTTACTGGCAAAGGTGGCAGCACCTAGAAACAGGAAGAGTAGGATCACTAGCAATATCAGATTTCCAAAGGGAAAAAAGCATGGATAAATATGGAAACAGAGAAAGCAAAGAACCAAGTTTGCATACAGAGGCTGTGGGAAAACCATTGGGCATAAATTGATAAAAAGCTGTGTCTTCATTTCCTTTTAACAATCTCATGAGGGAAAAGGCTAAGAAAGGAAAGAGTGTTGCTATGAATAATGCTAAAAGCAGTGGAACAGTGAACAAAACCTTGTTCGGAGAATTGCATGACTCCAGTATTGCCGAGACCAGAAGTTGAATACTTTAAAAACTTTCCAGTTTTGAAAATGTATTCTCCGTGAACTGAGACAGAAAAGCAGAAGAGAGTTGGGGTTTTTTTGCAGGAAGCAACTGAAAGAAAACCAAAACAGATTTTTTGTTCTGACGTGTGGGCTGTGCCACTAGAAGGTGGTTGTCTGCTGGCAGGAGGTTGAATTGGCAAGGTGCTTCCAACCTGACAGCTCAGGCCTTGCTTCCCTATCAGATCTGTTCACAGAGACAGGCACCTCACCCTCTCTTTTACATCCCAGCCCCACAGGTAGGAACATCACTTTTCTGCTGCCCAGTTAGCCCTGCTTAGCCCTAGAAGCCAGAGCAGCAGCGAGTGGATATCCCTCCATATTCCAAGGATGTGGAATATCCCAGATCTCTGTCCCAGGTGAAAGAGCTGGGAGAGAAGGGAGCTGAGAGCCAGATGGCAGGTCTCACCTCCAGTAACACCTGGAAGGCTTTTGTTCAAATTTCATTTTCTGCCCAGAAAGTGAAGTTTGTGGGAGTTTTACAGAACTGTTGTTTCCACATTCACTACAGGAAATTAACATATTTTTTGCAAAAGTATATTAAAAAAAAAAAAAAGAAGGGAAATTTGTGTCTGAAATATAAAATGGAAAATGCCTAATCAGTTCTGGTTAATAGATAGGTGTTGCAGTAGAAACAGCCATACAACAGGCCACATCACTGTCTCTGACATCTCTGGAGCACACTGCATAGCAGAAGGTAAATGTGTTTTAAAAGAGCTTGGAATAGTTAGCTGTTAAAGCTGAAGCTGAGACCACGGGTATGAACCACAGGAGAGAACTCTTTAATCTAATGGATAGTCTTGGCACAATACTAGAAGATGTATACTGGCCAGGAATAAATTTAGTTTGACAATTCAATGACCGTTTTTTAACCATATGAAAGCAAGGCTCTGAAACAATCTTCTAATAAGAGCAGGGATAAAAACCTTAGCTAGTTTTATAATGGAAGTTGAGGGGTTTACAAGAAGGGGTTTACAAGAAGGGTTACATGGCATGGTGCCTGCAGTAGCAGAGCACTGCTCTGGCATTACAGAGGTCCCTCCCTGCCCATCATTTCTGAGACAGCTCCCAGGTACTTGGCTAGAATGCCAGTATGCTTTTGCATCTCTGGAAATACAGCTTTTAATAAATAGGTTTGAAAATAAACAAGCAAGGAGTCCTCCCATTTTAATGCACAGAACACATCCTTCAAATAATGCCATCAAGCTTTCTGGTTTCCCAAGCTCTTCGTCAAGCCACAGGAACCAGAATACAGTGTGATACAGGGAATGGGGCGCAGGGGCTGACTGCGCTGTAGGGTACCTCTTCTGCTGATTTCATGTGCAGCTGAAGGGGTGCAATGAAGAGAAGCCAGCCCCCCCGCTAACTAATTCTGCTTCGCCAAATGGACACTCACTTGTTGCTTACAAAGAATTATAGCAAGAACAGAAAATCAAAGGCAGGTTTGAAAGTCAACATCTTGGGTAGAGAATGGCATCCCACGTAATATTATTTGGGCCAAATGAAGCTGTGATGCATGGTTTCAGAACAGGGAGAAGTTGGTCCTCCTCTGATTTAAACTAAGACTCCCTTCCAAAGCCAAAGAAGTGTAAATACCCCTACTGTAAATTAGCATTAGGCGCTCTGAGGCACTAACAATGTTCCATTTTAGTGATTTTTGTAATGAGAAGGAGGGGAATAATGTGGATTTATTTAATCTGGTGAATGTTGGTGCTGTAGAATGACAGTTGCTCTCTGTCAGCTTTGTTGAGCTGCGGCGTTGTGGCATCCAGAAAACCCTCATTGTGCGCTTTATCCACAGAGCTGCCATTGTCACCAGTGCATTCTGTCCCCCCACTTGTTTGTATGACTGGCTGGTACAATACACTTGCTAAAAATATTATGCTGTTAAATATTACGTGAGTACTTAGAGGCATCCTGACTCATATTCACTCTTTCACCAGTGTAGGGGAAAACCTGTCAAATGCCAAATCCAAGAAAAAACAGAAAGCAGCACGTTAGTATGGCAAAGGTTGTGCAATAAAAACAAAGCATTAAGGAAAAATGAACTGAAGTAGAAAAGTAATTCAGTGTTCAGAGGGCATAGCTGGGGCTTTAAGAATGTAATACGTATTTCATTTCATTCTCTTAATAAACTATTGAGATATTTCTATGGCACCCAAAGTCAGCTGAAACCTTTAAAGAACAGAATAAAGATTTTCTTTGTCTTGAGATATTCAAACTTCAACATAATGCAACAAAATATGTTGAGAGTCAAAGTAACAAGGAAAGAGAAATGACAGGGTTTGAGTAGGATTAGGTTTGTAAAGCTGAAATTAACTATATGTTTGTAATCCAAAATGAAAAAAAGAAGATTGTATTAACATATGGCCACTGCAATGGTACTGAAAATACTAATTACAATCTGAGGAAAGTTACTGTATTGAAGAGTGAAGAAAATGATTGTGGTAAGGTAGGAGGTACCATACAAAATAGATGTAGTTCATACAGTATGCTACTGCAGAGGATCCTCTCTGAAATTTGTGTCATGACTTTACCAGCAATGAATTAACTTTTCTTTCTTAGTGCTCTGAATTTTAAGTGTGTTTAAATAAAAATACAAATCCAGGAATTTGGTGAGGATAAGAAACAATTGCAGCCTGCCAAGGGCCTTCAATTGCTGCAACTGAAAGAAAAAAAAAAAGAAAAAAAAAAAAGGCAATCCAAAATCTACCAAAGAAAAATAAAAATCCACCTCCCCCTACATACCCACTGCAGAAATCTGTAGGTATACTGTAACAGATGTATTGTTATGCTCACTTTAAAAAAATCTTCAGTGCATTTCCAATGGATGTAATTTGACTCTGAAGTGAAGAGAAAAATCTTTGACTTGGGAATTAATGTATTTTTCGTACAGTAAGCGAATATGTAAATAAGAGGTACATTTGAAGTACATGGTAGTTTGAAGTACCTGTAGCTGAAGTGCCCCTTCACGGAAGCTTGCTGGGCTGCTTTTTAAAAGTGTTAAATAAATAACACTTCCATTTAGTGTACTGGTGACCTGGATAATAGATGCAGCCGTCCGCTTTGCTGTATCTGTTCTGATGCAGCTGCTGGCTTCTTGGAGGTATCTGTTTTCAGTGGAGCATTTTGAGTGCTCAGTGTCCATCAATTAAATAGAGTTCTCCACACAAAGCTTTACAAGACTAATGCTACCATGCCTGGAATGTGTGGATTAAACAAAAGATTGGGGCAGTGTAAACATCCTCCTAGGGCTTATTGATGCTGTATTAAATTAAATGCTGATGGATGTATTCAGACTGCTCAGCTGCATCAAGAAAGGCTGCTTGTTTTAAACAGTTAAGCATATAATCTCCTCTTGATGAGAACATGTAGTGCTATTAGTCTTAATGAGAATTATGTGCATACATTGGACAGGACGTATCCCTTCAAGATTAATGCTGTAGGTTTGTATAAAATGTCTACAATCAATATAAACTCTTTTAGTCTGCTGTGAAAGCCTTTATCACCATCTTAGATACCATGTATCAAGCACATCCACTCATCTGTCTGTATCAGGGCATGTCTACAAGCACTAGTTACTGCAAGACAAGGAAGGCAATGGCTTTACAGCCTGTCAGCGCCTCGGTGGTAACAGCCCAAGCTTGTGCTTGCACCTCCTGGCAGATACAAGCAAACTGCTCTCTGTTGTTCAAGCAACCATAACCTCGCATCACCCCACTCACCATATGGTGTGAATCTTCACCACCTCCTGCAAAAGAAGCATTGTTATTGTTATCCTCACTTGAAAGGTGGTGAGTAAGGACTACAGGGTATAACTGATCTCAGTGAAGCCTGAGGTAAAGCTGGGAGTTAAATCCAGGCAGCCTCAGCCCCTGCTTGACCATTGTCCTACCCCATCTTTCTGCTGGAAGACTGGAGAACAGCAGAATTTGTCGGTCTGGAGAAAAATGTATGAGGGTACTGGGTAGTACAGAAGAGATGTAGTCATTTAAACTTGAAAAATAATAGTGATCCAGCCTCTCTGCTAGTTCTTGTAATTTCACTCATTGCAAGCCATGCATTGGTCAAGGGCTTACCAGCAACGCTTGCTCTTGTGATTAAAAGTGCTCTGTAGTGGAGTTCTGACTAACTGTGTTGTAGTATGTGGCAAACAAAATGTCATTTCAGTTGCATAATTAATCTATTTAGCTGTTCATCTATTACAAGTATCCATATTCATTTAACAAATTGCGATCCACATTTCAGAATAAATTGTATAGCTAAATGCCATAGCATGTCTATTTAAATTCAAATCTTTGCTATAAATAGGTCAGTCAAATAATAAGACATTAGAGGACATCCAGAAAATAAGGCGACTTTCTTACTAGCTAATCAGTATAGATAAATACAAGATTTGGATGTTTACTCTGATTTTTCCTACTGGTCCAAGGTTCGTTGGAAATTTATGTTATTTCTCTGTGCCTCTGTTTCCTCAAGTGAAAATAAAAAGAATCATTCATACTCCTACACATTGATCTGCACATACAAAATACAACATTAGAAAAAGTTATTAATAGCTTATTTTCAGTGAATAAATGAGCCAAATTCAATAAATATATTATTAACATGATTTTTCATCCAATGTCAAAGCATTATGTGTGAGATGGTACACTGCAGATATTGTTGATGTAATCACCAGCTCCACCAAAAGATGCAAGCAAATAAGTTGTTTACTAAAAGGTAAAGAAACTACTGTTCCTCATTCATACACTGTAAAGTTAGTAGCAATGTATTCTCATCTAAGCCTTCCAAATGCTTTCAGGTTGTTTTTTCTTGTCAGGTTGGACACAATAAATCTGAATTAGAAGCCTAGCCTTGCTTCAGTTTCAAAAAGATTTCTTCCTCTTCTTCTAGATGGTGATAAGGCTGATATTTCTGCCAGTATTTATCCAGACATAAACATAATTGCTGGAGCACTGAAGCTATACTTCAGAGACTTACCAATTCCCGTGATCACCTACGACACCTATTCCAAGTTCATAGAAGCAGCAAGTAAGTATTGCATAGTAATTTGTACTGATCTTTAATTACGTCTCCCATCCATAAAACTGTCCATGTTAAAGAAAAGGAAAAGACAGACAACAAATTGGAAGCAAGGGCATTGTTCTGTTCATTACTTCTCTGCCATTTCCTGTCCCATGAAACTTTTGCCTGATTGTTAATCAGATGGGACATCACACAGGTTAAAAAAATAACAGTAAAGGTAGGATATCAAAATAACTGACCAGTTTCAGAAAGTGTGGTTTCAGTGTCAGTCAACAAAGCTACGGCATGCCCTGGGATGGGGCTTTAAATGGAATTGCTTGCTCTTTTCTTGTAAACGACCCAAATTCTGTGCTAAGAGGCAGAACGTCCAATGCCATTGCAAGGACTGCCTCAGGCACTGGGAAGATCCTAGTGCTGGTGTCACGGCCGCAGCACTGGCTACCAGACGCATGCAAGACTGGGGGATCAGTGAGGAGTCAGGGTTGAGTGAAAGTGTGAGCCTTGAGGGTGTGTCCCATTTCCCCTCCATTTTCCCTGTCTCCCATATCCTGGCCTCCTTTGGCAACAAGTCTGCACAGCAGACAAGCTCATCCCCTCCTTCAGTCAGTGAGGGATCAGAGCAATAAGACACCTCACAAAGCACATTTGCCCCAAAATTCAGGTGCATCCACTGTTTATTAAGTCCTGCAGTATCTAACCCGTGCCCAGATGGGAGGCACATGCAGTTACCCCCTGCCCAAAGCTGGCAGGTTGTGGGTGCACGCTGTCAGGGAGGGAGGGAGAACAGCAGCATTCATTGCCATAATGTTGGCAGAGACAGATGAGATTTGCCTCAAATTCTGCTCTCCAGGGCACAGCCTTCCATGTAGTGATAGTCCCTAATGAAAACTCACCAGATGAAGTGCATCAAAATCAGATTATTAGCAAACATGTCAAAGGCCTGAGGTATCTAAGAAGTAGCATGCTTTCTTCTTTAAAAAGTATCCTTAGTAATTTTGAAATGGCACCCAGTATATTGATAAGCAGCAGGAAGAGTGGTCTGTGTGGATCTGCTGCCTTCCCTTCCCCTTTGACTCACTCCCTCTTGCACTCCCCATGCAACCACAGATACCTCTCTCCTGCACTCTCTTCTTCCTCCTTGGCAGAGAAATTATTCTTGCTCATTACTTGTCCTGTAAAGAACACACCCAGAGGAAGCAGTTCCTATCATGTCAATATACCAATCTCTTAAAAGCAGAATGTAGAGATTCTTAATCTTCTAAAATTTTGGGCTCCTGGTACCATTTGTATGAAAAGTCGTGCAGCAAATACAACTCTGACTCAGTTCACAGCTTAGGAATCTATAATTTTCATGTAAAATACATGTAAATCCTGCTCAGATTTTGACAGATTGCCAAACAGTCTTAAATGAGCACTGATGCTTTCCAATCACTGGTACCTACATATCTAAATACATTCTGAAATCTTTATGTAATTCCATGCCACTTCTAGCTAAACTTATACATTCAAGCACAATCTCTAAAAGCATATACCCACACTCCCATCTAGTTTTGAAGGCTAGTGGAAGTAATCTTACATAACATTTTAAAGAGTTAGTTCTTGGCAGAGTGTTACGAAGCATTTAACAAACCTCAGGTACTGTACCTATACAGGCCTGTAGGTAGAGCTACAGACCATAGAGGCAACTATTGGGTGTTCTTTGCTGCTGATTTCTTTGTAAAGCCATTTTTTTTTGAGGATGCAGAAGTTGCTACTAAGCTCCATGTTTATGAGTTTAATAGTTATCCCTACAAGCACAGTCAATGGCTTGTAAATGACTCCATAATAATAAGTTAGCTTCCTGAATTATTGCTGTTTACAAATGGAAAGCCCTATTAACATTAATCCTGTTTGGTGTTTTTACAGAAATCTCCAATCCTGATGAACGACTAGAAGCAATACATGAAGTGTTGATGTTACTCCCTGCTGCTCACTACGAGACACTTAGATACCTAATGATTCATCTCAAAAAGTGAGTTAATTGGCATGCAGGATAAATCTTGAAGAGCTTAACAATTTTCTGCTTTGAAAGAGAGATACTCCAGAAAGTACCAATAAATCTTCCATTAGGGTACTGCCACTAAAACAATAATGTTACAAATAAGCAGACAAGCTATGTTTGTATAAATGCATATAAGCTATGCACATATATAGCACAGATCCTTTTGCTGGCAGATCATTGCAAACCTTTGAAGAATTAATTGAGATTTGCCACTCTTCTCTGAGGCAGACAATATCTGAAAAATACTGGAATGGTAGGTACTTCAGAGATGTGCTAGATGTGCTGCCCTAAGTCACTTGATCATGCTGTGCTTCTGCCGCCCCTTACCTCCTGATTTGTTGTCTTGAACAACAACTCTAAAAGGAAAGAGCTGTCTCTTATGACTTGTTTGCTCGCATCACAGTTAAGCCAAGAATCAAGCAGGGCCTATTTTTATACAACTAGTAAAAGCAATACAGGCCCTTACCAGTTATCTCTCTTGGTTTTAAACACACTTTGCCACATTCGCTTTCCAAAGCTTCTTTAGGCATACATAAGGCATACATAAGGCTTCATAAGGCATACAACATTTTCAGAAGTGACTAAATTTCATTTTTGAAAGTGACTTGGGACAGTACTTCCAAGTTTTCCAAGTTTTCAGCTAGGTACCTATGAAACTTGTGAAGTGCTCTGAAGAGGATGCCTCACTTTCACTAATTTCAAGCAAAACTTTTTCAAAACCATGCTAACTCCGCTTTGCTACTTTGGGTATATACATGCCTCAGGAAGTCTTCCTTGCTTTTAAAAACTGAAGCTGAGTGAAGACTGGCACCATCATCTCAAAGCAGACCTTCATTTAAGGATAAATTGCTCAAGATGTCCCTTGTCTCTGGTTAAAGTTTATGGTGCTACGTGGAAACAACACAAGAGGAGATAAGGGAGGAATAAAACTACTCACTTCTATACAGTAAATCCTTGATCTTTTCTTGGTTGTCCCACTACTTGAAATACAGGTGCAAATCTGGAGTATTTTCTGGGTTTGATCTGCACTTTCTGCACTATTAATGGCAACCTAAAAAGAAAAAAGACCTCAGCTCACATAAAATTGCATCAGAGAGCTTGTGTGAAGTGCATTTCATGCTCAATCAGGTTCTCATTATGCAGAGACTTTTCATTTTGAATCCAGCTCAGGGCATTACAAGGGAGTAGTTTTTTCCCTTTGATGAGACATTATCTGGGCATGCAGGAGCTTCTGCAGACTGCAGAAATGAGATGTGCAGATATCCACCCTTGTCAGCACATATGCATGGACAACTCAGGATGAACCATGCTGGCTTTTAAGAAGGCCTGTGGAGGCTGTAGACAAGCGACTAGCATACAGAATCAGTACTTTCATGTCCTGGCAGCGAATTTTTAATAGGCAAGTATTGACTTGCCTTCCTTCCTTTGTACAGGCTTTGGTTCAGCTGTTGAGCTGAACTACTGATGAGACAAAAATAGTCCAAACAGCTGATTAAGCTTTCTGTCTCAAATACCTGCAAGTCACACAATGAATTTCCTCTCCTTTCCCAAATTGTAATTTTTCAGTGTCTGCACAGAAACCAAGTGCATGTCATTTCCCATGGAGAATCTGTTGGAGAGATCTGAATGTGAAAGAGGGAAGGATCCTTTAAGCTCAGACTATGCTGTTCTGTAGATTAAACATAGAATCCCAGCTGCAGCCCCACAGGGCTCTTCCTGCATAGAGAAAACATGCACTGCTGTCAAGGAGTCTATGTAAAGACTGCAGGATCACAGCCTTTATACCAGCGCCATTTCTCAACACAAAAGAAACTGCACTGAGTTGTTGTTAAAATCATAGGAAAATTCAGCAGAGGACAATGTCAGCAATGAAAAATGAGTGTGTCCATCAGCTAATGAAGCATTTTCTTGAGTTATCTTCCTTTTTGCGCAAAACTGGAGGAAATACAATACCATGAGCAGTCCCCCCTGTGGTGAAATACATACAGCTCCATCCATGCTGACGTTGCAGGGAAGCTGTGAATCTTCTCTGTGTTCACCCCAGGCCATGCAGCAAGCCCCACAATCTTGCACAGAGGTGCTAGTAAGATGCATGTGGCATTGCATAGCTGTTCAGCATCTGTGCTGCATACATTCACAGATGGAAAAGCAGAGTGTTACACACACACTTGCACAGAGGTAGCTTGGGCTAGGCAGCCTTGGCTTGTCTTTTCTCACTGCAAAGCACAGCTAATGTATCTGTCCTAGAAGATGAGGATGTGTCTGTGAGTGGGGGCACTAATGGACTTCTGTTCTGAAAGCAAAGAGGAACTGTTTTTTCTGTGGCCATGACACTCTGCAGAGAGCCAGCAGTAGAAGCAAAACCTAGTCACATAAGGCCTTGCAAATAACAGGAGACCAGATTACTTCTTGTTTCAGCCTCTTTGTGCCCCCTCAATGGCATGAGTGAATCCACTGCTGCCCAGCAGAGAATTGCCATGGCCAGGGGTGGTCTCACCTGTTGCCAGGAGAGCTGGCTTCAAAACCAGATGTGCTCCACTCTGGCAAAGGAGTTGCGTGGAGGAGACGTGAAACTTCCCCCATGTTGTCCTTTGAAACAGCAAGTGTCTGGTCCATGAGGGATCATGACTGAACAAGGGACCATGGCTGTCTCTACACTGCAGTGCAAGAGCACTCAGGACCAAACTGAAATGCCAAAGGCTTGCTGGAATAACACTGAGGTGATCCAGCTCTGTTACCTGGAGGAAAACCTTGAGCACGCCTTGTGCTTTCCAACAGGCCTGAATGATTTTCCAGTCAGGGCTGACTTCTCTTGCAGCTTGGCTGGTCCTTGATGGTCTTTGTTTGCTCCAGCCATACATAGTCTACCTATTCTTGCATTTACATTGTATGACCCATGGCAGGGAACAAAACAGCCTTGATTCCTTCCTAGAAGTGCCTCTGTTCTCTTGTCAAGGATGGATGGCATTTGTAGCAGTCTGACTTTAGGGCGCCACCTCCCCTGGCTGCTCCAGGATTCAGCCTACTCCTGAAGTATAACAAGCAGGGCAAGAAAAGTATGAAGGGGTGGGTTCCTGCAGCCTGAAAGCATGTCTGGCACCATGGTGGTAATTGGTAAACAAAAGAAAATCTGGGTTCATATTCAGGAAGCACACCCACAGCTCTGGTGTGATGCACACTGAGCACAATGTGCCAGAGAACTGTAGTTACTGTAGCGTAGGGGACTGCTCCATACATCATCATTTAAATCATGATTATGCTTTTCAAAAAAGCAATTGCCACTAATTCTTATACCCTAATGGAAACCCACATGAAAAAACCACTTAAGAGTCGCATGGGGAGTGTTTAAAGGCATGGGAAATCACAGCCCCACCATAGCTGCATTCAGTGAAAGTAAAAGTTGTTACTGAAAAGTGTCATTATCTATCAATGCTTAACACGAAGCAGGACTCAAGATTAGGATGCATATATTAATTTCTTCTGGGAAATAAACAACTGCATACTTTTTTTTTTCTTTAATTTTTTTTTCTTTTTTCTTCTATTTTAGGGTTACCTTGCATGAAAAGGAGAATTTTATGAATGCTGAAAACCTGGGAATAGTGTTTGGGCCTACTTTAATGAGGCCTCCAGAGGACAGTACCCTTGCTACACTGAATGACATGCGGTACCAGAAATTAATTGTGCAGATTTTAATAGAAAATGAAGATGTTCTCTTTTAGACAGAGGGGCATATCTTCAAAGCCATTTGTTTTAAAATAATTAGTTTGCAGGAAAAACAACATTTCTTTAAATTTTTTTAAACATAAAGGAAAGTTCCTTGACTGCACTTCGATTTCTGCAAAGTTGCAGATGGATGCCAAAATGTTTAGGGAAAGCCTATGTCTCATAGACATAGACCTCTTTGTAGAAGGGAATAAGAAGGTCAGAAAAAATCCTCTTACCTTGTATCTTTTGCCTTGCTCAGATGTATATTTGTTTCAAGAACAAATTGTTGCAAACAATTTTATTGTTAACTTATTAAGAAACACAAAACATATTTTAATATGGTTAGAGAAGCAAAAAGGTACTTAATCAGTGTTACCTGTATACACCTATACATTTCCCTCTTCATGAGACATAATTATATATGTCAATTGTGAAACAGAACCAATATTGTAAAGATATTTTTACTTTACCTAGCTGAAAGAATGGCATTTTATTTTAGCAAAATATAAATCAATGCGGTGCATTGATTATTTTCCACGTAATTCTTTCCTGCATTTTTGCTATGATATATTGAAAACAATTACCACTAATGCAGCATTATCCTGACATACCTCTTTCATGGCAAGTGTTCTAAAGGAGAATTATTTTCTTGTGTGTATTCCAGCTTTCCTTAGTTTCCTTGCATTTAGGCACTAGCATCCTAAGATTGTACACTTTTAGCCATTTCCTATTTCCCAAAACATACAGTATTTTTTCTCTCTCTCCTTTTTTTTTTTTATTTTTACTCCCATGTAAAATATGGTATTGAGAATTTTTAAAAAGCCCTGAAGGTAGTATCAGTTTCACATGCCAGATTTTTCTTGGATTACAGTAATATGTAAGTTAAGTGATGCTGGGACACTGGATATTTTCTGGCCTTGTTGAAAAGTCAGCACTTTTTTGGGTTAATTATGAAGGATTTGGTTTTTCTGTAAAAATCAAGTTATGTTTTGTCATGTTTCTGTATTTATAAATGTACAGTAAATCTGCTAAAAATGTAGGTATTTATCTTTAATGTGTTTCCTGATGGCTTGTTAAAAAAAACCACGAAAGAATGTGTAGCAAATGTGGGAGTTGGTAAATTTAACAATTACCAAATTTTAATATTTTTCTCCCCTCACAAACATTGACCTACAGAGTTCATAGTCTAACTGAAACTTATTCCTAATGTTAAAACTGTTTCTCAGCATGAGATGTTTCTGCAAGCATAGAAAATCAACATACTTTACTACTAAACTCAATTTTCAATACAAAAAAATTTCTAATAATCCCTCATCTTGATCATTTGTATCATATGCTTGGTAACTCAGTGATGCAGTTTCCTGAATTATTTCAGGGAGCACATGTTTCTATTCAAATCGAAAAATATGTGTAACTATGATAATGAAAGGAGGTATGACTGTAAATTTGTCATCTTCTAGAGAAATAACTAAGGGCTAGATAGATTAACCCAGATTGCAGAGCAAATGCTAAATAGTCTGAGTTCCCAATACTTCCATAGATCCTCCTGCGTTGTACAGGACTATTTGTTGTAGGTTATGTACTACTTAATACTGTCATAAAAATGATCTGGAAATGGTTTTATTTTGTGAAGTGAAATATGCTTTGTAATTTATGATAGTGTAAATGGAAGGAAAAATCCCATTAAATGTGTTAAAGAGTTCTGGTGTCTGTCACTGACCACATGGCAAGCTGCCAAATGAAAATCAATCGCTAATTACCATCCTGACATTGCTGGAAACTTTCCTACTTGGAAAACTTAGAACAGTTTTACTGAATATCAGCAGTTTCAGACTGGCACTTGAATGCCTGTACTACCACAGCCAAGCCTATGCACACATTTATTTTCTGCGACCACCCTGCACCACCTCTGTGTAAAACTTCAAGCAAGCAACAAATGACAGTATCAGTCCAATCAATATCCAAGAATCAATGCCATCAGAGCACTTTTCCATTCCTTTGAACACAGACATTTGACTAACAATGATTTTCTTTATTTTTCTGGTTAGTTCAGTAATAAGTTTGTTTTTTTTAAAGGCAGGAACAATATTTCAGTACCTTTTTTTTTTTTATTTTTGTAGGAATACAATCAAGCCTTTCTGCTTCTGCTTCTCCCTTTCACTCTACCATAAGCATACAGGTAGCTTTGACATGCCTCACCGGGATCTTCAACACATGTCCCATCCTAAAGATTTGATGACAGTACAAAGCAATGCATTTAGAAATACCCATGCTTAGTGTCTTTGGAGCGCAGAAGTTTCTAATCTGTTGGACAGAAGGAAGAGTATGATTCTGCATCTTAAATCACAAATATTTAATGAATTGTTCATGTTCATCTTGGCTAACTGATTAACTGATGTCCAGCAGCCCCAGGGGCATACTGAGCACGGAGGTAAAAGGACCCTGTCCCCTCCGTACCTCATTAGTGCCACCTTGTGTTGCGCACGCTTCATCTCTTGCATGTAAGTCAGTCAGAGTTACTGTGGCCATCACCACTGCATCTGGGGCTGAGCAGCACCTCTGAGACCTGATCATCTCTGTTCCAGATTCACCATTCAAGGAAACTTTCCTTGAAAGTCAAGCAGACTTTCCTCTGCAAAACTGACTGCTAAAACGGAAGAAAAAGCACATCTATCTTGAATGGAAGCCTATACTCCAGTATACAGGGAAAAAATGGGTCTGACTGGATTACGCCAAATCCCTCCCTTTGCTTCAAGGCATTCAGCAAGAGTTTGATGACTTATCTCACATGAGGCACTACTAGAGAATAGTAAGTCATTTGAACGATGCCACAGGAGGCTGTGTTTGAACTGATGTAACTTTCCTGCTAGGTCATTTCATGTCTAGCAGAACACAGCTCTGCTTGTCTGGGAGCAGGTGAGGTACCTGTGTCTGACTGCATTGCAGCCTGTCTGCAGCTGTTCAGCAGGAACCTTGTTCCGCTCCTGCTACTGGAGAAGGCCTTTCATGGAGTGCTGTGGGCACAGCAGCAGTCCTCTACTGCGGGCATCCACCCGTGACTCCCATCTGCCATTCAGCTAGCCCCATCTTCTGGTGTGACGGGTCCAACTCTGCACCCTCTTAAAGCTGGTCCTTGGAGCTGCCAGGCTGAGACAACTTGCTTCCCATAAAGCAGATGTGTCTTAGCCACAATTAGTAAAACATTACATTAAGATAATGGTTTGTAAGGTACTAACTTTCCTAAGTGCTGTGGAACAGCTGAAATCTCTTCTTTATAACTCTGTCTTTGCGAGACTCATTGCTGTCAGATTTAAACATTCCGAGCCTGCTGGGGCAACTGAGCGAAGGAATTATTTCCTGAGAACACCACGCGGGAGACGAGGCAGCATGTGCTGTGTCTGACTCCAAAGGACATGTGTACTGAAAAGACAGCTGGCAGGCAGGACCAAACAGGGAATTGTTGAAGGGTTTCCTCAACTAAGACACAAATTCGGGGCTCCTCTACCCAGAGACCAGTTGTTGTGAAACTTAAATTATATCTCTCCTGCTGTCAAATACCATTGGAATCCAACAAAGGATGTAGAAGTTACTGAGGAAGGAGAAGAATTTTGGGGGGAAAAAAGAGAAACAAAGCGTGTCAGTGCAGATATTGCTTCCATGGGAAAACTTTTTTAAAATGAAGTTACAAAGGAGTCAGAGCTTTGCTCTCAACTCACCGCTCTGTGAGCTGATGTCAGTTTAAGCCACAGAACAGGTCTAACAGAGCACAAAACTAGGTGAATTGGTACCACATCTGTTTTATTTGTAAGCAAGAGGTAAGACTACACTTTCCTATGCACTTAACAGTCTCAAAGCTCATACAACATTTGAGCTTAATGAAGGAGAGACGGCTGCAGGGGCACTTGGCCTAAGAGTCTGGGCAAGAATGTATCTGGTTTGGGAGCTCTTCTGAAACAAGGTGCTTGAAAGATCCGAGCTGTGCGTCACTGTCAAATTTAGGAGGGAGGAGGGATTGTGGGTGTAGTATTGGGCAAATTCTGGTCTTGGACCTCAGAGAGGTGCCCAGAGTGCCTGCAGTAATAAACAGCTGGGCTGAAGGAAGGCTTAAAGTCACATTGCAAGGGGTTAAAAGGAAGGTAGGTACTGACAGCAGTTTGCAGAGCATGTGGAGCAACTGAGTCTTTTATGGTAAGTTCAAACACTGCACAGTGCAGATCTGTACAAATGACATGCTGTGAGATGATTAACTGTTTGCACAGGGCCCTGCCTGGACTCACACGTGCAGAGGGAGAGTGCTCTCCTAACGCAGCCAGGCTGCTGCTCTCCCCCCTCACTCTCACCTGGAGATGGAAACAGCCAGCAGCCTCTTCTGCTCTACCTTCAGCTGCTGCCAGCATCACACCCACACACAGCAGAGAGGGAAAAGCAGCCTGCTCCCCTGATCCTGCTAATGGCTGGGTAGGAGCTGCCCTGCTGTCTGAGAAGAGGCCAGAGAGGGCAGAAAAGGGGCTGGGGCTGGGAGGAAGGGTCCACAAGTGGGTGGGCACTTCTCCAGCTGTTCAAGCTCCCCAAAGTGGCAGCAGCTGGAGAGGCTGCATTTTCCCTCGATGCTGCACTCTCCCCAAACCTTGCTCAAAGGGCACAAGCCACAAGAGTATGTCCAGCCACCTTCTTATTTCTGTATTGACAAGTACAGAGTCAAGGTCTTCAGAAAAGAGAGGAAGAAGGTTTGAGTGCCAACAGACCCCCCTGCCAATAGCCAAGAACTGATGAAAGCTCTGAGTAGGAAGGTAATTCACAAACACTTAACGCAAGGAGAAGAATGCCATCTAACTGGATCTTCAAAGCAGAATTATACTGTCATATCCCCTACAGCTATCTAAAGGGAATGAAGAGACTATAGGGCTCATGGAGGTAAGAGTGAGAGTGTCAATATGTTTTACGTTCTTTAGCTGTAGAGATTAATTCCTTGATTAAAGATCATGGTTAAGATTCAGAAATCTGAACCCTAGGGGACTACAATTATTGCTGAATGCTCTAGGGCTTACAGATTTAGGACATCAGTGGATCTTATATGGGGGCCATACTTTACATTCCCTTTCTCTGAAGGCATGGTGTTCTGGATATAATTATGCTGATGCTACAGCTAGAGCCAGGACTGAGAGTTCAAAGCCTGAAGGACCTGGGTTATTGCAGGATGTTGTAAGGACTGCCGTTAGGAAGAAAGCTTGTGTCAGTTGAAGCCAGTGCTTTATAGGCTACAATATAAAGGAGCAGCGGGTTATAAGTAGAGAAACTGTCAGGGTTCAGTTTACAGTAGACTTGGGGATGGCAGGAACGAAGTTTACCACTGGAAGCTGCCCTCATTGCAGAGCTCTGCAGGGCCTGACAAGGTGGGGGTCAAATTATTCTCTCTGTTCTTTCAAGTATGAGCCATTTGTTACTACTAAGATGAAGGTTAGAATGAGGAGTAGGGTTTGGAACTTCAGATCTTGAAGAACATAAATTGCTGCTGGCGGTATTTGAAGATACCTTATTTTCTGTTCCACTGTAGGGCAGGTGTGGGTAAGACCAACATGCATGAAGATCCGTATTATTTACCACATTCTGCTGCCCAAGAACATGAGGGGACTGGAGTCCACAGGTATTCCTAACAAGGTAACAGGGTTAGACTAAGGATCCAAATATTGAGGAACCGGTATTGCTACTGCATGCGGCACAGCCCTCCGTATTAGGAACAGGGCTGATGTCAGTAAGGGGCAGTTACTTATGGTGGGGTTTTTGTTGTTGAAGACATGAGTCTTACAGTTATACTTAAGGTAGGAATTAGAGACAGACTTTGGAAATCTAAAGCCTAAAGAACTGAGTTGTTACTGAAGTTGCAAAAACTGCGGCGTGCCGGTGTCAATAATCATCAACTCCATCTTGCTATTCAGTGTGTAGGTTCTCTGGTTGGGAGTATGAACACTGGATGAACTAATTTTTTTGCAAGGCCCATAGAGCTAGGAAGGGTACTGGTATCAACAGTCACAAATACCTGTCTTCTTCTGTTCTGCTATAGGAACAGGACCTTAGTTTTATCTTCAGATACTGGAAGGGTGAGAGAGAAGATGAGGTTTAGCATTTGGGATTCAAAGAATCAGACTGGATTTGCTGCTGGATACACAAACATAAGAAAAAGGCGGGTGTTGGGTGCCTACACTCTTTTGTTTGCATGTGCTGTGGGGATTAATTCATGGGATACAAGAAAGGGCTGGTGCCTGGCCAGGAACCGAAAGTTTGACGAGCTTTGTTTGTGGTCTGTTTTGATGAAGTTTTGGGCCTTCCTTATAATTATGGGTATTGTTAAGGTGAAGTTTCAGAATCTGTTGTTTTCTGAGATGATTATTCATGAAGCTGAACTTCCCACTGAATGAGAACGAGCACTAGCACTCAGCTAACATCTTGCATTCCACTACAGAACTAGTTCCCTTCACAGAGCTACTGTTAGGCCCATGTAAGTAAGGATATTGACTGTGCTAGCGTTGGAGGCAAGATCAGAAAATTGTAAGACTACCTCTGTGTCAGTCAATAAAATGGGGTCAAGGACCACTCCCATGCCAAGAGACACAGTCTTGCCTTGTCCACATTCCATTGTACTTAACTGAGGTCCTCTCAGAGGCCCATGGTGTGACCTGTGGCATTTGAGAGCTTTTTTTTTTTTTTTCTAGAGGCACTGAATCGAAAACTGTCATTTAGCACCTGTAATAATGCAAAGGCTGTGTTGCAGCCCATCAAACTGGTGTTTTCATATTCCAAGGCTGAGATAGTGCGGTGCATGTCCTAGACCGTTACACGAGGAGTGGTTGTGTACTGAAGTGTTTGAGGGTGCAAAACATGTTGCAATAAAGCTGGAGGAATATGGAGGGGGACAAACTGGTGTACTTTCATCCATTCTGCCTAAGGGGAATAATCCTTTGCTCTTGCTGCCTCGAAAAGCATCCCTGACCTGCAGGTATTCACTGACAGGCCAAAATCGTGCCAGGGAGTCACCACTAACAATAGGGCCAATCCACCAGGTACAGGGTTCAAACTCACTCCCCAGCTCCATTTTGTTTGGCAGGACACACATAGCCTGGATGTGGACGCTGCAGTCCCACAGCCTTAAGCAGCAGCCTGGTGTCCACAGGGAAAATGTTCTTCCCCTTTATAAAACGGTTGGAGTCCTTCCTGTGGTTATGGTAAAGTCTAAGGTTTGAGGTGCTGCTAGCACTTGGAAATCTAAAGCTAGGAGAACTGAAGTTACTGCTGGCTTCTTCTGGGTAGACAGCTTGATGCGGATAGGAGCCAATTCTTTGTGTGGTCTTTTCCTGTACACAAAGGGTCTCTTAGTTTTAATTAAGGTGACATTTAGGCTTTGAGATCTAGGAGTTTCCAAAACTGATTTTAATGCTGAATGCTAAAATGCCCACTTGTGCCAGAGCGTATCACTGTTGCAGTTTTCTTTCTAAGGTTGTATGTCAGGTCAGGGTTAGAGTTTAAGACTTGAAAGAATCAAACATGCTGTTGAATATTGCTGGGAATATGGACCTCAGAAGAGCTCTGCTCTTTACAGGTGCTAGTGCCGTATGTTCTTTTCTACAGTAGGCTCAAACATGTCCTTGGCCATAAGGTTAGCATTTGAGAATCCCAAGTTTTGAAAGTCCAGTGTATTTGCTGGATGGTCTGGGCCTTCAGCGTAAATAAAAGATCTGATAGCAATATTCACTAGTGCCCTTTATGCTTCTGAGGGCATCTTTGGATCCCCTTGGTATAATTATAATTGCATTTAGTATCCGGGTTAAAGTTGCTGTTACGTTTTGGAAATCAAAAGGTTCCAAGAGCGCAGCTGGGCACTGTGTAGTCTATGGTGTAGGAGAGGCTGATGCCTGCAATGGACGGTGCCTCTCCTCTCCTGCAGGTAGAGATGCATCCCCTCAACACCATTAGGTGAGGGTGTGGTTTGGTAATCTAAGGTTTCCAGAGCCCAGTTTCAACTTGAAAACAGTAGGGTCTGCAAAGTTTAGAAAAAGGACAGTGAGAAGTGCAGCACACACCTTTTTTTTCTTTCTTTCACTGCAGGAACAGTTTATGTGTTGTAAGTACAACTAGTTTGAAAGCTGACATTAAAGTTAGTCTTTGGGAATCGAAATCTTCAGAATACCAGGGCGTTTCTGAATTTTGGAGAGCCTGCAGAATTATGTAGAGATCTGATGTCAATATGGTCCAACCCTACACAAAAAGAGCATGTTACAATGTCGGAGAAAAAGCCCTGTAGTTTTATTTTGCAGCGTACTGGGGCATCTGCTAGAATCCTGCACATCTACCCTTTCTGGGACTACAAAACCCCACTGATTTTTATCCTCTCCTCCTGCAAAGTCAGGACAGAATTTAACGGCAACAGTCTTATTAAATGAATATTGTATCTAACCTCCATGCGTTGAAAGAGTCAATGGGTTACTTTAGTTCCCTTTTTATATCAACGCTGTAAATGTTCGCATACTGAAGGAACAAGTACTGTTGTGTAAGAAAGGGGCAGAACATACATTTTCACTGTCAGAGCTGTTTCATATAAACAGTAACTTTACTGACAGTCTTGTGGAACAGTGTGTTGTGACTGATTCGTAGCCATGACTTTCAAATGCACAGCAGGTTTTACTGTTCTCCCGTGCCACCACATATGCATGCAGGCAGCACCCTCCCAGTCGCACGTCTCTTACAAAGCTTTCCAACCTGCTTGTCTCTGTTCAGTAGACCCTGCTTCCAGTACAATGTCAGAAAAGACAAATCGTTTTCATTGTAAGATTCTCTGAAACAGGCTTAACTGAAAAAAACACACTGATGTGATGTAAATTTGGCATTAAGTGAGCTAAGAGGTCAGGTCTATGGTAATCGAAATAAAATAAACAAGTGATATGGTGGCCAATGTTTTGTATAAGCTTACAACCAGAATGGAAGCTATAAATGTCAACCAGTAATATTTTTTTTAAAAAGGACTGTTCAAATTAATAATTACCTTTACTTCCTCATAAACTTCCTTCTTCCCAGGCACTTCCCTGGGACACAAGATGAGGGGAGCTGGTGTTCTCTTTCTCTGTAGATACAAATGAGTAGCAAAGATGTAGATCATATTCACTAGGGGAAACCTGACCTTATGGCCTGTTGTGGTCCTTGGCCCCACAGAGCCTGATGCCCTGGTGGTACACATCTTCGAAAACATTAGTTGCTTACTTGTTAGGAGGGAACGTAAAGGCCATCTTTTCTCACTGGAAGTTACTGTTCTATTCCATAGGAGAGATTTTTTGCTGCTGCTGCTGCTGTTAGTACGACAGACAGTTTAGAGTGCTCTCAAGTGTGTGTGTACATGCATGCTTCCCTATCCAAAAGCCTTCGGGTTCGAAAAGAGCAATCCACAGAGTAATGTAGGTGCACACCCTGGGCTCCTCTCCCTCAGTAACCTGCATTCACCAGTTTCCATATCTTTATGGGCTATTCAGGGAAGCTGCAAGTTAGCAGAAGCTGATCTGTAAAAGAAGACGAGGCTGAAATACCACTGCTTTCATGAGCTCCTCCGCACGGTCACGGCATCCTTGAGTAACAGACTGCGCAGCTGACGGGAGCGGTGTTGGGGATCAAACGCACGTTGCACGGCGTTGCTCCCCGACGAACAAACCACCATTTTGAACACACAGTGCCCTACAAGCAAATCTTTTTTTTTCCTTTCTGGATGAATAAAAAAACCGGTAAAGACACTGGTACGGCCACGTGCCCATCACCACACGGAAAGGCCAGGTCCCAGCTCCCAGCCAGCCGAGGCGCGGCTGTCATTCATTCGGCACCGCCTCCCCGCGCCGCAAACACGGGCGACCGGAGTCACCCCCGTTCCCGCCCGCGCCCCGGACACCCGCCGCGCGCACCCGCCCTGCC
>JAVJGI010000050.1:108321711-108346264 GCA_035590275.1 Ibycter americanus | reverse complement strand
GGCGACACGGAGGCGTGTGGCAGCGGCCTGGCCTCCCCGGCCCCGGCGGGACACTGCGGGGAGCCCGGCACCTCCGCGGGCCAGACGAGCGGATCGTGTGCTGTGTTACATGAACGCCGCCAAGACCGAACCCCTGGATGGCGGGACGATGTGATTGTCTTAACGAAATAACACCAATAAACACCCCACTGCCCGCGCTGTGCTGAGCGGACTCAAAGGTGCTATCCCAGGGCCGGCGCTGGGGTCTCTGTCCCTTGCCAGGAGCCGACATGCTGACTTCTCAGGCCCGTGACCCAGCCCTTCACGGCTCTCCAGCTGAGGAGATGCTTCGCCGTTCGTGTCTCACGCGCTGCCTTATCAAAGGAAGGGGACAACAAAGTGCTCTTATCTAATTTCAGGGACAAGGACCTCCGGCTGTGCCGTACATGCTTCTGCCCTGCTGTGTGCAGGCACGCCGTGAACGCATCCCCCTTCCCCTGCAGGGGTCAAAATAGAGGGCTTGTGAGGGGCAGGCACTTGCATTCACCCATGCCCCATGTCGCATTGATTTAAATATGCAAAAGGCAGGACCATGCTGGTTTTCTCCCTCTTCTTACTGTGTGATGATAAGCAGGTGTTTCAGAGGCTGGTCTCCCATAGTTCCGTTACAGAGGGAGACCGGTTGTTGTCTAGCAGTTCACGCTGTTTACCCAGGGACCATGTGATTTTTGCATAATTGGTGATAGCTGGCATAATGGAGCTCGGATGAAGAAGCTGTGTGATAAAATGTAAATACTGTCTTGGGAGGCGAGACCAGCCCTGTAAGAGCACAGGCAGGGTTGTAGTCCTAATGCGGAAATAGGCTTGGGCACCATTGGAAATGTTCTTTGCTGTTTATGGTGTCCAAGGCTTGTGAAGCAAGGTTGAAGATTCCCAGGATTTCTTTTGATAGTGACATAATGTGCTTTAACTCGGGCAGCTATCTGCTCCCTCTAACAGCTCCTGGATTTTTGGACAAAGTAAACTAGAAGCCAGATTTGTACTGATGATGTGCCTTACAGAGCAAACTCGGCTAAAAGCACTCGGCAATTACACATTTCTTGATAGCAGGTGATGTAGCAACAACCGATTATTTATTTTAAATGCATTTGCAATATACTTTATATTGTTAAAATGGTTTTAGACTTTTTATGAATGTGAGATGAGATACTACGTAGTGGCAGGGACTGAAAATTATTTCCCAGCAGTCAAGTATTAAGCAGTTATAATTTTGTTTGGTTGTAACTAATGATTTAAGGTCAATTAAAAATAAAAAAGTGAACTGAAAGGAAACAAGAGCTGAGTTCCAGGTGAAAATATAGATTAAACCACTCACTGACAATCACTGAAATGATACAGTAAGTGCTGGGCAAGTGCCCCTTGGTTCAGTGTGTGTAATAATATATAATGAACTTTGAAAGCTCCTGTGCGATAAACTCACTGGCTTAGGTATGTACTGGTCCTTCACTCAGCTACTCCTTCAGACTGAAACCCAAGGACAAAGGGACTGTAGCATCAAATCTATCTCCATAAAAGCTTATTTCCAGCCAATGTGCAGACGTACCCTCTTTTAATTTCATTTAGTAAAACTACAAAGGTACTGGTTTGGACTGCATTTTTATGTTCCTGACTACATGCTGACCAAACAAAGAGCTGGGGAGTTGTGGGGGGGGCTTTTAAAAGTTTCTGCTCAGAGATGCTTTTCTTATGTGGAGCCTTTTAAGTCAAAGAACACCTGAAAGCCGCCTGTTGAGAAGAAGCCATTGGAGCAAACCCAGCCTCAGACAAGGGGGCACGAGAGAAGGAAGAAAGTTTAAAAGCTGGAAACGGATGAAGAAGAACCATACTTCAGCTACAGTTAACCCCGGGGCAGGGGGAAAAGAGGCAGAAAGGGGTGGCTTTGCTGCCAGGGTTGTCATACTACCTTTGGAAGGCAACATGTTTGTATTTATTACAGGCAAAAGAGTTCTGCCTGTATTTATGTATTTAAGGCCCAAAGAACCTTTTCTGTATGTGCGCATCTAAAATGGAAGAACAAGTAAGCAGATATTGCATTGGTGCGCTTCTGACTCTGGTTTAGTATGAGCTCTGTGAGGGTCAGATCCTCAGAACTATCCAGAGGCCCGAGTATGCAGATTAGTGTGTTATACATCTCTTGCAGATGCTTTTCTGCATTTTTCATCCTTACATTGTTGTCAAAATACAGTTTCTTCTCTTCTGTACCTCCGAGCTGCCTGTTCCTACAGTGAGCTTCTGTTTGCTCTTTGGAAACGTCTCAGGTCTTTACCTAGTCACAAGATACCTACCAATTTGGGTTTTATTTGAGAAGAAGTCTGGTACGCTGTTCAGATGGCTGCTGTTAAGATTCTATATCAATACTGGTTAATATGTGATGAAATATTAGCCATGTCTTATTCCTTGTGTGTGTTACTTTCAGCTTGGAAATTCATTCAGACTACAAAGTCAATAAATGCACACAACATGACTTGCAGCCATCCTCCATCTTTATCCTGACCTTGAGCTGTGGGAAGGAGACGTAATTCTATCTTCCTGCTCAGTTAAATCCTTGCTTCAATGAATTTGATAGCAGCCACTGAAAAACTAGATCCATGAGAAAACAGGCTGACTGCCTCGTCTCACTTTCCCCGCCCTCTGTGCAAGGGCCACGCAGCAATATCCTTAGGGTAGTGCTGACCTGTGTACCACAGCGAGGAGTGAGAAGCCCCGTTGGCCATGACCAACTTGTAGCACAGAAACAGTCCTCTTGTTTCTCGGTCTGAGCATCAGGTAAAGCTTTAAGTAATCTATACATGTGTAAATGAATTAAGCTGATACAGAAAAAGACAGCATTTCATGGAGCATCTGAATTATTTTTTTTTAACCCTTGAAGTGGAGAAAGTTCTACCTTTCTTTTGTGTTGGACAGTACTTGCTCAGTTATAACAATAGTGCATTTCTGTGCCTTGAATTATTAAAAGGCTGTCAGCATTCTTAATACAGGTGTTTTCCTCCTCTCCTTTATAAAGATCATGCCATCAGAAAGTAAGTTTAGGAAATGGAGCAGCTGAGAAAGTAGTTACAGTTTGTTTTTAAAAGCAAGCAGTAACATACTAACAAAGTGAAGGGAAATAAGCAATGAGATTCAACCTCAGCTAAGTCAGTTCTAGTGCAGTTTTCTTAATATGATTCCAGATACTACTAAGGATTGCAAGTTTGGGGCAAAAAGTTACTTAGTAAATAGAGTGAACTTTTCAAATAAACTTGCAAAGTATATGTCTGCTTATTACTTCTCTTGCCAAAACTAAAAATAAATCTCTGAGTAGATGCCTGGTGAATCATTCCCTGCTATTGTAGGCTGGTCAGTCTGGACCTCAAGAAAGATTATAGGGAGCACCTGCAGCAAATGATCCTAAATTGGAAACACTGGAATAAATGCCTTGAAAGCCTCAAGATGTTTAACCTCAGATGTTATGTCAGGGTATGACTTGGAACTGAACTGAAAGAATGGAGAGGGGACTTCACTGGTTTTTTTTAAAAAAAAACTGGTGGGTTTTTTTAAAGTTCTGTCTTCACTGTAGTGCAACCAATGAAAATTTTATATTTGAAATATCAAGTCTTCTGTCCATTAACAAGATAACCTCGTACAAGGACTAAAATCTGAAGGACAGAACTCCCAGCCTTGGCCTGGCCAGCACAGCTGGATGCTTCACGTTAAAGCCCATATTTAATTTAGCTCATTCAAACATCTGATAGCTAATTGGAAGAAAAGCTGTTTCAAGTGCAGGTACAAACTGGAAGCTTATTGTGCTACCTTTTGGGATCCTATCTGTTAGGGCAAAAGAAAGAAACCCAAACCTGTTTTTTTCTAAGACATCTTTTAAAAGCTGGGGTGAGAGAGTGTTGGTTATGGAATGCTATTTGAGACCATATAATTACACCATTCTGAAAAACAAACCTTTCCCCTTCATCACTAATTTGTTGTAAATAAGATGGGAGACCTGCTGGCTGTGATGTTTTATTTCAGAATAAAACAAAAGGGATAATGAGACACCAGAAACAGTGAGGTAGTTTATCATGTTATCCTTTATGAGATACCTGAAATTCACAAATAGCTCTAAGAAACAATATTTGGATGTAGTCTTCAACAAACGCATATTGATTAGCAGCTGCAGCTTACGAATTTGATTGACTGCCCATTTCATCTAGATAAAGCAATATAACATCAGATAATACATGTTTTGGGGATAGCAAACAGCTTTCTGTGATAGCTGTAAGGCATAATTTTAAATGAAAAATTCACTCCGGCGAGTAATCCTCATCAGATCTAAACATCATGTTTCATGTGAATAAAAATGAGTTACAATGTTTTTTTCAGGGTATTACCAGGCTATCAGATGTTTTGGGATGTGTGAAGTAGGCTTCATTCTGAGATGTGAGCCTGCCTGTGCTGTGAATCTCCTGCTGCCAGTTCGCAGGTCTTTCCCCTGAGCTGAAGTTACTGTTTATTGTGGTAGCTCCTTTTACACTAAGGAGGTGAAAGCCACGATCCTCTCTCTGCATTACTGAAAATAAGAACCATACCTATGTATGTCTGTTGAAATGAAAAATTAGAGGTACTGTACACCTGAACTTTGGTGGCTCACTTCTTATTTTTTCATTGCTGACTTAAGTTAGATTTGCTTTCCAGGTCTTTGTTTCATCCTCAGCCTGTAAATGTTTGAGCAGATAAAATGTCCACTGATCTCACAAGAACTGCTCAGTGACAGGAGAGTGGGCAGCACTTCAGTGGCCAAGGGAAAAGGAAAAGTTAAAATAGATCCATTTCTGCATGTGCTTCTGGGCACATTCCCGCTCGATTTTATGAATGGGAGCAGAACTGAGCCTTAGTCTTGACTCTGGGAATACGACTACCTGGGAAACAGAAGGAGCCTCATAGTCTGCACATTCTTGGTTGTGTTTGTCTTGGCATGCACTTCCAGTGACAGAGGGTTGCGAAAATCAGAGTTGGTTTACCTGTCCTGTTTAACATCATTGGGTTTAGGACTGGGAGCACAGTGTAAACTTAAAAGAGGAACCGTGCCAACAGTACTTCTAGAAATGCTGCAGCCCAGACCTCTGTGAGGAGGAGGCGGAGAAAAACCTTATTTTCTGGCTTCTCTATTTTTGGGTTCTTTTCTTGGCATAACAATGCTATACCAGTCTCCTTGCTGGACCCTAAAGCAGCTAGAGAAGTAGAATTTATGAAATAGGCAGACGTACAGAATGTGCAAGGACAGCATTTTGCACCACCATTCTCTGGAGGAAGAGACAAACCAATGGCTGGACATTACACTGGGCATTTAAAGGTAGTTCAATTCTTCCTGCTAGGCTGGGAAGCTATGGTTTGTTCCTGGCTCAGTTCTCAACTGGCTAACAGTAGATATGAAAATGTTTCTAGGTAATAGATTAGCTATCACAGGGTAATTAGTATCTGCTGAATTGCATTTGAAATGCAAAACAGTGAGAAAGGGAGGAATCATGTTAGAACAGCAAATGTTGCTGACCATGATTGAAATCACATAAGCTTTGGAAAGCTGAGGCCCCCTTTTAAATGATCGGTCAAAGCACTTAAAGTATTACCTGCTTTTGTTACAAACAGCTATTCTTTCTTGATTCGTATGTTTTTGTTTTCCTGCTGTAATAATTTACCATACAGTTACCTTTTTAATGAGTAATCTTACTCACTATGTATTACCTCTAGTTTTATTTATTGCTTTTCTTTTTTTGTGCTGGAACAGAAATTTGGCTGGGTTTATCCCCTGAAAAACATTTCCACAAAATTTGAAGATATTCCTATGACCTATGACTAGACCTAAACTCAAATTAGTCGCAAATACCTTGTAGTTGTGGAGAGCTCTGGACAAGTGAGCTCACCACTGAAGACTGATCCTTTCATCTTCCTGAAAAAAAGCATGCATCATCCCTACTTTAAAGAAAGGAAATTCAAGATTTAGAGCTAAAGTAAAGTGTGTAAGTACCTGAACAGAATGATGCATCTAGTCTGCGACCAGAAATCAGGCTATGCTGAAACGGCCTAAGAAAACCAAGCTGTAATAAGTGGTGTCAAAAGGTTCAAATGGGCTTTCTAAAGTTTTGTATCTCTGAGATGAACCTTTGGATATGTGGGAGTTTTAACATCGCTTAAACTTACACGTCGTTGCACAGCTACCTCTAGGACAGTTACTGGTGCTGTGCATTGTGAACTGTGGCTGGGACTTTAACGAGAACCACAGAAAGAGGCAGAAGTGGAATTGTAGTTGTATTTGCGGCATTGGCATCCCACTTGCACACATAGGAAAAACAATTTAGTCATAACCTAAGATGTGTATTTAAACTAGCGTGGTTGCGTGATTGTCTCCCCTTGTGCAGATGCAGATTTCCAGTGTGGTCAAAGGGCCATACGGACAAAAGCAGTGGGGTGTCTGATTCCACTTGCTTCAATGGTGTCTCAGTACCTTCAGTAAAACCTCTTAGAAGAGGGAGCATAATTACAGAAAACCATCAAAATTGTACTAAGATGAGGTTAAAAAGGTAAATTTCTGGTTTGTTTACCAAGGCAAATAGAGTTAACAGTGCAAAAGAGCAGCCCAGAAACACATGTATTTTGTATTCTGTATTTTTAGCTGTTTGTGCTGAAACAGTGTAGCTCCTTTCTCCCCTCCTCCCTGGTATATTCTTGCTTTTCAGCTGCTATTTGATCTTTTTCAGTCTTGACTCAAAATTATTCCTTACAGAACCTCTCAGTGAGATGGTTTCAGCTCAGCCCCGTGTAGCATTTCGGCAGACCCATTGTTCTTTTGTCCTCTGCCTGTAGATCAGCTTTTACTGCTAAACAGCTTCTTTATCAACCTCAATGAAATCTTCTCTTGCGCTTTTTGTGTTGAGAACAAGACCAAAGGTTAAAGGTAGTTTTAAGTCCCGAGGTGTGCGGAGCCCCCCATCCCTCCCTCTGTTTTGGTGCTAGTTACTGCTTTGGCCTTTACCTGTTTCGCTCTGCCAGCCAGGATGGGGCACACCCTCACCTAGCACAATACAAACCCATTTAATTAAGAGCTGTTCAAGCTCTTTTTTTAAAATGTTTGCTTCAACAAATGCCTGTGTCAAGCAGCAGTCATATGACACCTTGCCAAACCCTGCAATCCAGAGCAGAAACCAGCAATACAATTTTAACTCATTTTTGGGTCGGAACTGTCACCATAAAGATCCTCAGCTTGTTCCCAGGGTTTGGGAAAGGTCACCTGCCAAGGCTTTGCTGGTCCTTTATGGCATTTGCATGCTCTGTAATGGTTTCTAGAAGTGATACCAAGAAGTGTCTGCTATTTGGGGAGACGCAAAAATGGCAGTATAAATTGGATGTCTTGAGATTGGTAACTTATGCATGCGAATGCCCAGTGCATGCTAGCAAATGGGGTACTTTCAGGACATTTGTGACAGCCATTCTTTGGTATCTGCACGTAAGATGCCACCTACCGGTATGTGTGAAGGTTTTGCATTTAGGTGTGGACCCGAGCAAATTAACATAAGCTATTACATGCAAGAAGCATTTAAAAATGTTATCCTTGCCATTGTGCTTGGGGATTGTAGCACTGGCCGGAGTGTCCTTGCACACCCCGTGGGACCACTCAGTGGCACTGTACCCAAGAAGGTGCTGAGTCTACCACACCTCTTCTAAAGCACTTTGGTAGTCCCTCGAGAGGAAACAGGGCATGCTCAGCCAGCATAATGGGAAGTAAAAGCTACTACTGGAGGAGTTAATGCCACAGGGATCCTGGAGGAGCACATCTTAATTAATCTTCTTTGCCAAATTAAAGCTACTTGCACTTTGGCTTGTGAAAGCTGTGTTGCTGCTGCCAATTGCTGTGACAGCTACCCCACCTGCTTTCATCTGCCTTTAAGTGGTGTGGTGATACCATTTGGGTATGTTTGACAGATTTGAGAAGGGGTGTGGTTCACTGAAGGCTTGTCTAAAGAAAGAACTTGGAGAGAAGCCATTTTTACATGATAAAATAAAGCTGAATTTCTGGGGAGGGATCCCCCTGTCTAAGGTCTGTATCTGTTCATGAATGTGCACATTAAATTCTTGTGAATGGGAGTTGCGGGATTTTATCTGAAGATTCAGCTGACTACAGGGCACTGATCTAAAGAGCCCTTTCCCTCCAGCAGGTAGCGGTGCATGCTCTGAGGGACCTAAAACCTGAGACTCGTTATGCTTGCTAATGGATCAGATCCCAGCATGTAGGAAATGTGCAGACTTTTCACTCACATGACTGGTTTGAGAAAGGCACATTGAATCCTGTTTTATGCTGATGGCAATGTATCATCATTGTGCCATTTTGATCAGTCTTGCTTGTGGTGCTTGCTCATTAGGCCAGCTAATTGCTTTCTGCTTTGAACAGCTGCTGTTACTCTGTGCTGTTACTCTTCACTCTGAATCTGCCTAGAGGCTATTAAAAATATGCCTGAGGATGAAGATGCCTCGCTTTATCAGGTAGTTAGAGAAACCTGCCCATCCAATACACTGGGGAGATTTGCAGCCTCAGGTAACTCTCCTGACAGAGCTGTAGGTTTGAGTCCCCTCAGGCAGGAGGGAAACACAACTGAGGGAGCCACCTTCCCTTGCAAGTGCTTTAAACGTCATGCTAGGTATCTCAGTGCTGTGATGGGGCTCAAAAACTATTAGGCAAACTCCAGTGAGAAAAGTCCGCGGAGAGCTATTAACACAAAGATGGGGTTATAACCCCCTGATGGGAATTTCTCAAACAGAAAGCCTTGAATTCGTGTCAGAAGTGGGAGAGCATAGCAGAGTAGTTATCCCATGTTCATCTTGTTCAGGAGAGGAGGAAAGCAAATACTTGCCATCAGATACTGTCAGAGGGTACTGGACTAGATGGATGTTTGGTCAGACCTGGTAAAAATCTGTCTCTCTTGTTATGAAAAAGTAAAAGCAAGTCCTATGCAGTTCTGTGGAAGAAATGGTGCTGGCACTTGAGCTCAAGAGGGGATCCTGGGCTCTGGAGTGTGCCTTGATGAAAGCATGTTCCAGCAGAAACAGAGGACAAAAAACTCCTGCCTGCCCCTAGGACTTCCACCTGAGCCCAGCACCTGAGCTTTGAGGAGTCTCAGCCTGGAACAGAGTCCAAAACCCAAAGCTCCTTAGTGAGCCTGGGCTTTGCTAGCAGGCCAAAAGTCATGTGTTTTATTTGCACCAGAGCAAGGACCCATTACACAAAAGTACAGTAAGGTCTGCATCTGTCGGTGCTGATTTCTCTGTGGCTCAAGCCTAGGAGGAACCTTTTGCAACTGCTGCAACGAGCTGTGTCTGCTATATTTTATCTAAATGTGGCTGTACTTTTGCACATCATGTGCTAACTTCTAGGCAGATAATATTTGCTAAATGCTTTTGAATTCCTCTGCACGGCACTGCATGAGCAGAAGGGGTGGCTTTCTGCTCCTAGGGGTGAACAAGTACTTGGCAGGAGTTCCTGTGCCTGCACTGGAACACGAAGTATCTTTAAAATGCCATGTCATAATCAACATTTTTTTTTAGAAAAACCACAAAAAACAGCTCCAGGCGTGTGCAGGGTGACATGACATACCGGTTTTTATAGCAGTTAAACTGTCCAATGTTCAAACAATAAAATATTCACAATTACACAGCAATAGACAACGTCCTTCCTGCTGTGAGGAGGGGTTGATGTGAAAACCTTTTCACCCACATCATTTGGGAGGAACTCACATCCTCAGCCTCATTCCCAACAGAGACACCCAAGTCTGTCAGCTCCGGGAGCTTTCCTTCTGCAGTAAATGACAGCTTTTACGCTCCCATATTCTTTCTCGTGACTCTCCAGATTTTAAACTTACCTACCAGGGAAGCGTTCTTTATATCAGTTATGGTGTAACCTGAAGAAGATCTAGAGTAAGCTGGTAAAAGTTTAATCTACAAGAAGGGTGAGAATTTTACCTGTACAACTCCATCTGTGCAAGGCTGACCATTGCATAGTCCCTTTTGTTATACATAAAATTGCTTAATATTGATCATTTCCTGAGCTGGCACACAGTAGCTTCCTATAATTTATGTTCTCCAGCAACAGCCTCAGTCTCATAGAGTGGTCTTTTTACACTACTGTAATAAGCCCCAGGAAAAAAAATCACTAAAAATACTTTTTTTGTCATAGGTACTTCAGGATCTGTTTAAAAAAAAAGAAATTTCAAGTTGTTTTTTGGTTTTTTTTTAAAGGGAGCTATAAGTTCCTGTGGAGCAGTGGCTATTGCAAGTTGCATGACCAACTCAAGGCAAGGGCATCAGACAAACAACTTCTAGTAACTGTTGAGATTTTAGCCTGTATGAATTGTGAATCCCAGGCTCAGTCTACTGCTCACACCAGGTTTTTCTCACTCTTACAGGTTGAAAACATGCAGTTTACAAGCTTTATTTGTTGAGCACTGACAATGGCTGCTGTTATTGATTCTGATTCTCTGTCAGGAGTGATCCTGTTTGGAGGGTTTAACCTTTCCATAACGCTTAAAGATTTTGCTCTTTAATGCATCAGTCTTAAGACTCACTTTGCCCTCTGATGTCCTGAGAGGCATGCTGAAATTGCAGATTGGAACTTCAAGGGAAAATACAACCACAGGATTTGAAGAGGTTTTAGTCAGGCTTTTAATTACATTAAACACAAATATCCTAAAGATTTATTCATTAGGAACAGGGGTATAAATGTTAATTTTTGTGTTTGCAGGCATTCCTCTTGAAACTGATGACCTATCTAAGGACACAGTTTCCACAGGTTTTCTAAAGCTGTCTGCTATCCACAACTAATAATACACTGTAGGAATAGCTTAATTTAGCTGAAATTTAAGAGTACTGTGTATAACTAAATCAGGAGTAAGATGGGCCTATAATTTTGTTAGATTCCTTGGGGAGGGAGAGTTAATCTGATGTTCTTTGCATTGGTGCAAAAGTATGTCCGGGTGCTCAAGGCATTACGAGGGACAAACGATTCACTCTGCCAAAAGTGGTGAAGGGAGAGCTTGAAGAAATAGCATGTAGGCCTCTCTCCAGTTCAGTGTATCAGCCTTGTTTTGTCTTGGCCCCGGAGCAATCTCAGTGGGCACCAAAAGACTTTTTAATCTCTGCTCTGTCACCTTCCCTAGCAACTCCATTCACATCGTGCGGTTGCTGCTTTCCTCTGCTCAGCCATATGTAGCTGCTCAGGCATAGGTGAAAGGTCCTTCAGTCTCACACACTCCAAATTCTGAATTTTCTATGTAAGGCTTTTTAATTTCTCGTCTTCACATGTGAAAGGAGTTGACCTTCTCACATGCTGAGTAGCTCTGCCTTTTGCTGGCTTAGAAAAGCTGATCAATGGATGTCTCCCACACTGCATTCACACACACGGCCAGCTCCACAGACGTGGGGGCATGCTGCACAAGACGAATACCCGATCGACGATCTGCTGCTGAAAACATCCCAGAAGGCACCTGGAAGGGGGAGCCAGAAATCTGCAGGGAAAAGTCCTTCTCTCCCCCACCCAGAGCATCAGGAATATAGTTAATTCTTTGTGCATTTGCCATGAGCGCTGCAAGTGCTGTTGGCTTTGAACTGTAAATTGCTCCAGGGCTGAAAGGTTGAAGGAGTAGGAAGACCAACAGCCAAGGAGTAGGACATAACGTGCTCTGTGTTGGTTACAGATGCAGCAGGGTAACCTGCCAGAAAGGAACAAGGCGTGACAGTATGTCTTCAGAAGTGACATCCATTGTAAAACAGGTTTGGATGTAAATATTCATCCATGTTGTGTGCTCTTTGATGGGTAAGCTGTCTGATTTAGTATGGTCAAAGAAAACAGCCCAATAACGAACAGGGGACAGGTTTGACACTTACTCTGTGTTTTATTATTTGCATTATGAGCATGACTCAATCCCTATTAACAAATCCTATATTGGCATTTTAAGTAGTAATGTATTAAAGCTGATCCTGATCTGTGGCTGGTGAATGAAAGGACATTTAATTTCCCAATTGAGAAAAGCTGCTAAGGACAGAAAAGCTATCTTAATGTACTGTTGATACCTGATATTCAGTGGAGTGTACCAACAGTTCCTGCTGGCCTCAGCCACAGTGGAACAACTCTGAGGTTTTTCTGCTTTTATTCTCCAAGTTTTATATGCAGAAAAATCTAGATTTCCTGGTACTTTTGGAAAACAAATAATTACTGGTATATACGCTGAGAGCTTTATTGTGTTTTTCAGACAATGGTATAATGGACTATGGGCTATATGGCCAAACCAATGCTTTAAGCTGAATGCACAGCAACCACCATATGTATTTTAAAATAATACATATTTGACTGCAGGATCCAGAGCTGTTACATTTAAAGAAAGACATTTCCTTTTAATTCTGAGTGTGAAGGCTGAGGCTGTAAATGTATAAAGGACATAGGATTAAAAAGTTGTGTCTTCCACAGCAACCAGACCTGAATGGAATGATTCCCTTGTTACCTGGGAAATAAATTATTAAATTGGATAAGAGAAATAGTCCTCTCATGAATCAATAATAGTTTAAAAGAAAAAGAAAAAAACATCCAAAGGGTCAATTTTCTGAGTGCAGGAAGTGGCTCTTGGCGAAGAGGCAGCGGAGGGCGAGGTAACAAGACTATTGATTATTCATAAGAGTCAGAATTTAAACTACGATCTCAAGACTTGGCAAATAAAATGGCAGGTGAAAGTCAAAGTCAGTACAGTAATGGATCCGGGGAAGACAACCCTTACACTGGTAAACTCTCCAGAATTTATTACTATTCAGTAAAGAATGCCAGCTCAGTACTCCATAGCAGTCTGGAAAGGTAAATAAAATATTAAGATTTATCAGTAAAGGAACAGAGAACAAAACTGAAAACTGCAAGTTCATGATGTGACCACAATTTGACTGTTGAAGGCAGTTCTGGTCCTTATTTCAGGGAAAACATGGTAGGGCTAGAAAAGGTACAGAGAAAGGTGAAAAAAGTGCAGTAGAGAAAAGGTGTGACCAAGTTATACAAAATCACAAACAGCAAAGAAAGGTGATCAGGACACCATTATTTTCTGCCTCTATGCAAAAGCTGGAGAAAGCTGGTTTAAAGTGATCGGGAAGTATTCTTCACAGCCAATGGATTAAGCTGTGGGACAATTCATCACAGGGTGTTGTGGAGACAAAAATTATAAGTAGGTTGAAAAAAGTGTTATGAATAAATCTGCAGATGGAAAAAACATCAAAACCTATTAAATACGAAGATATGGATTAAATCTCTGTCTCAGGTAGTCCCCAGCTAGACTGTTAGGGTCTGTGAGGATGTACTTCAGAAAGTATAATTGTGCGTTTGCTTTATTCTCACACTCTTTCCCTAAACATCTGCTACAGACTGCTGAAGAGCCTGGCTACTAGCCTGGACAAATCTTTGCTCAGATCCAGTGTGACTGTGCTTGGGCACCATAAATGTGATTGTTTGGCAGGCAGATACACTGAAATTAAGTTTATGCATCAGATAGTGCTGGAAGATATGCGCTATCTTATGAGAGTCCCATAAAAAGTATACAAGCACTCTATCATTCTCTTGCAAATACATTGCAGGGAGCTGTTATAAAATGGCATGATGTGCTCATTACCTACTGTCTATCAGACCATCAGTACTACCTCAGTACTGTTATATTGCCGCAGATTATATTATTTTCATAACACAGGTCATGGCAGAATCTTGGCGCCAGAACTTATGATAGTTCAAAAGGTTATTTCTCTGTTAAAGTCAAATGGTTGCTTTGAGATCAAGGTCTTGCTACCAATCAGTCTGGTTTAACAAATATACACCATCTTAAAAATTAAGATATGCCTAAACTGCAGCTCCGAGATGCATTAGAGTTCAGAGTTTTAGATGAATCTGTGAAAATAAAACATGACTTCAAAGAAATAAGAGTTTACAAAATGTTGCAAACCTGAATGAATTAATATTCTGAATTCATGTGTAAGAGAGGGTTGAGAAAAGGGGTTTTTTTTTCTATGATTATGAAGAGTTCCAGACTAAACAGTGATGCATCTTTAATAGAGATCAACCACATTTTCCCATGCATGTGGTACCATTCATTATCTGAGGAACTCAAAAGTATTTTATAAACATGAATTAGCTAAGGGCTATGAAGCAGACAGACATTAGAATAACCTCCTTTTTAGACTGAGAAGACTTGACTATAGAAAAGTCACACAGCTTAAGAAATTTGCCCTGCTAAAAAGCATCAAAAAGCAAGTGTTGTGAAGACAGCTCTCTCTTATATCCACATCTCTGCTGTGTTATATTTTCACATTATTTTAATATGTTGCACTTTGAATTAAGAAAAGACCAAATATTACTAAATATACTAAAGGGATATCTGATAGTCCAGTAAAATACTGCATTTTGTCGGAAAAGACACCTTTTTGTAGCTGTGGCTCAGTTCAGCTGAACTTCATTCTTTACAATCCTCTTCCTGCTGGCAAACTCCACTTCTACAACTGAATTTCCAATGAGCTCGTGACTCATGGCAGTGCCACCTTCTGAAACCATAAGCACTAATTTAGAAATCACTTCTCTCTAGAATATTGCCTGTAAGTTAAGTTCACAAACTTGTAACAGCAAAATCATTCACTGATCAACTTGCATTCCCTTTCGGAAAGGGGAGAGAGAGTACAGCATTCTGGGGAAGCTGGAAGCTGGCAATTCAGGTGGAGCAAAGCTGGTGTCTGCTGCTGCCCTTTGCTGTGAGCTACTGCAAAGGGAAGTTTTGGTTCACCTAGAGGGTCAGTAACGGCAGATGTTTTAGCAAACAGGCTTTGGGGTTGGAAACAATGAGTCACTCCACTTTAAACAAAAAAACCCACAAAAACAAACAAAACAACCCCATGACCAAACTGTCAGTGGAAGCGGTCTGTGCCCCTGTGAAATGGCTTGTGAATGTAAACAGTGAATGTAAAGGGAGGGCAAGGAAAGCAAGCTGGAGGAGAATACGTAGGTAAGGCTAGTCCTGGTCAGCCATACAGCTTCATTGCGATCTGCTGAATTTGGAAAACTGGGTGGGAAATGGGGCTTCCTACTAAATGGATGGGATATTTCCAAGGAAAATTAAAAGGCAGGTGAAAACAATCCTGGAACTTAACATTGCCAGGCTCAGAGCTGGCAAGGCTGGCTAAAATGCTAAATTCTGCCTCTCTTTTGGCAGTTCTGGTTTTCAGGAAAAGCTGAACTCCTCCTTGAAAATTCGGTCCCTTTAAATTACTTTTCACATTGGGTACCCAAATCACGAATCACTGCTTCTTGCATTAGCTTGTGATCAACTCATGTTCATATATCTGTTTAAATGCGTTGGTGTTTTCTGTGGAATATTTTCCACAAAGTACCAAGGTAAGTTTCAATGCCTTCCATTTCAAGTGAAGAAGACTTCAATGAAGAAAAGCAACAGAAAAAAGGTGCTCTCAGAGTACAATGGAACAAAGTGTGAACCTATCCTTCCTTAAAATCCTTTTCCTTTCATGGTGTGCCTGCTTTATGCTCTCTGTAAAATGAAACGTGGAATTACTCATGCGAGTAGGCAAAACATTCAGAAATCAATCACAGTATTTTCAGGGAGTTACAAACAGCACACTTTAGGATTAAAAATCTTTTCTAGATAACAACTGACCACTTAGCTTAAAACCTCTCACGTAAGGCAGAAGCCAAGGGGTGCTTCACAATTGACCTTTACAGAATTCTTACTTAATTTTTTGAAAATTTTAGTAGGTTTTAGACATGCAACTTCTGCTGTCTTCCAGTGGGAAAAGGAGCATGAAATTTCCTAGCCGTTCTTTAAATTTCCTTTCTGGGTTCCTAACCCCTCCAGCTGACCTCAGACAAAGCAGCCTGCTGGTTTTAAGGAACTGAGGGAAGACAGGGAGGAGGACAGGCATTGGAAATCACCATTCAGAACTATGGGAATATGGCTGTTAGGCAGGAGTTTGCTTTAGTATGGAACTTACCAGGAAAGTAGTGCAAAGACTGCATACAAATGACAGGCTGTGGTAGCAGAGCAACTAGGGCAGCAAGCATTGCTGTGGTCTGGATGAACTGCATCACAGAAGTAACTCAATGAAAGTGAAGAATGACAGTAATTTACAAAAGAGTCTATATCCTTTATGAGTGTAAGATCCCTATAATGTTACTGACAATGCATTTGATGTACTGTTCTCCAGTTTATTGCAGAAACAGCAGGAAGTCTCTTTGAAAGCAAAACAACAGCAACAACAAAAAACCTGTAGGAAAGTAATGATTATGTCTTGCATTCAGGCCTCTGAGTCCTTTTCTTCCTGAAGTTGTGTTCTGACCCCCGAGACCAGGAATGCCATGTTGATACTTGGAGTCACTTAAACACTGTGCCTCATTTTTTACCCACCAACAATGCTATTAAACTGTTGCAGAAAAGGCATTGAATCAAGAGTAGTGTGGCCTCGGAAGCAATACCTCAAGTCTGTTCTGCATTGATGAGGTTGCAATTGGAGCATGCATCCAGCTTTGAATTCTTCAGGCATTAAGAAAGAGGGAGGGTAAATAAAGGCAGCCTATGGGAGATACTTAATATGCATGAGCAGAAGCCTAGAAAGCATGATATATGAGGATAGACTTTAAAAATTAGAGTTTTTTAATCTAGAAGGGAAAAGAGCAGGAAACATAATGGTCTCAAAACACCTATAAAATTGCTGCAAGAAAGAATAATCTGCTTCCTGTGTCCTTGGTAGCTAGCCCAAGGTGTAATAGGTCTCAACTACAAAAAGGGAGCTTAGATTTGACATTTGAAAAAGCAAAGCTTGAAAGACTTGCTTTCGCTATACATGGCTTTAAGATAAGGGCCTTTCTGAAATATAGCTGACACTGCCTTGGGGCAGGAGGCTGAAGCCAGGGATTTCTTCAGCTTCCTTCCAGCCTTCCCAGCCGCTGGTTGTAAAGGGAGAAATAATGGCTGGCTCTCTCTGTTGGCTGTTTTATGGACACAGGAAAGAAATTTATACTAAGCTGACCTTGCTGAAAACATTTGTTTGGTCCTGGGAAACATGCTGAATGATTTCAATCCCTGTATGGACCTAGGATGATTTTGACACTAGCAAAGACTGTAACCACCTTCACAGTACCTGGCACGTGCTATGGGAAGGTAGAGTAATATGAAGAAAAGCTTCTTACTGGGGATGATGTAGGATCTTTGTCAGGAGTAGGATTTGTAAGGGGATGTAGATGCCAAAACTCAGCCCTTTCCAGAACGACTCTGAGGAGCGCAGCTGTCTGGCCTTGGGGAAGCTGATGCCATAAGTGACTTCTGCAAAGTGCATGCTAAAAGGAATTACTAGCTCTGATAAAGAAGCAGTAAATAAAAGCTCCATAAGAACAGGTAAGCGCAGGTGTTTCCAGAGTCCAGAGCAAACCAGTGTGGAAGGATTCAAAATTTCACACCAGCGCATGTGCTTTACTTACCCAGTACTTCTCACAGTGTGCCCACAAACCTTTTCTAGCCTGAGCTGAAGCCAATCATTTCCTAACAAAGTAAAAATGCTGTTCAGATAGTTTGATCTGCAGCTGGAGTACCCTGAAACAGGCGTGAATCACCATGAGGGAGCGCCTCAGCTCAGCCCCTCGCAGCAGTCCCTGGATGTTTCCTTTACATAGCGGGCAACACGGCGCCCACCCTGGAGCCACACAGATCTGAGCAGACAGCAAATACTCACATTCACATCTGTCAGCAGCAAGCACAGCCTTGGAGTGGTAAATCTGCCAACTCAGATTAGCAATTAGCAATAAAAATTCAGTGATTAAATAGCAGCAAAAGGCTTTGGCTGAGAAGTTTTAGAGCATGGAGCAAGAACAGGCATTTGCTGGCTACCCATTTGGTTCAGCAGGAGGTTCATCTGTTCACCTAATGTGGCTAGACGAAGAGAGGCTCTCACTGCTTACTTGTAAACAGGTTTCACAGACGTCTCACTTTTTTTTGTGGGAAAAGGAAAGCAGGTTAAAAATTCTTTGGGTAAATTGTGTCCTGCCCAAATACCAAAATACTGGTGTCTTCAAAGACGACTTCAAAAAAATGAGGGAGAGGAGTTGGTTGCAGTACTGGTGGCAGTCCAAGAGCAAGTCAAAGAAGAGGAAGAGCATGTCCCTGAAGCAGGGACATCTAGGTGCAGATGGGTGCTCCTTTGGGAGCACAACCTCTGCAAGAAGACCTTGCTCCCAGCTGCCCTTACTGTTGCTGATGTGGAGTTGGTCTAGCTTCCGTCTAGACAGAAGGATTTTGTCACTGTCCTGACGCTCACTGAGCTATTCCCCTGCCTCCCTCCTACCTGCCCCTCTACAGGACAATGGAGATGGGAAACTGGGAGCAGCCTCTGCCTTCCAAAGGTGTTTAGATTTCAGTGTTAAACACTGGAGGAAGAAATTGCAGGAAAAAAAAAATATTTGATCCTTACATACCTTGACTATAAAGTACAGTCTATAGGCTACAGAAACCATTATGCACAGAAATATTAATGGGAAAACTTTTTTTTTTTAATTAAGAGTTAAAAGAATACAAAAAAAAAGTGTACATATTTTTAATAGTTACATCTTAACAGGTTCAAAATCTCACAATCAGTGGGAAATTGGCATGGTTGTGTTGCCAGTAAAATCTCACATGGATTGGCTCTTATTTTCACATCATTTAACATTTTTCATCAGTGACATGGAAGAAAAAATAATTCCCAGTCTTAACAACTACTGGAAGCTTGAGCTGACACAAAGACTGGAGGTAGTGGGTAAGAAGCAAAGAAGGCATGCTACGGATCAAACAATGTGTACAAACAAAAAATTCTTACAGAGATCATAGGGCAAGCTCTCTTTGGAAGCTTCCAGTGGCCAAAATATCTACTATAAACCTTCATGTGTGTGCAGGCGAATGGTGAGAATGAGGGGGGAAGGCATATTGCCTCCATCATTCCACTGGCGTAGCCACTTCTAAAAGAACATCTAGTTCATTTATCTGGGAATGGTTAGAGAAAAGACTGATCATACAAGATCATACAAGAATGATTAAAGCACTGGAAAATATACCTCATAGTGTAAGACAAGAGGAGTTCAATCTATTTAGCTTTACAAAGGAGCCACAGCATGACAAAACTTTGATCTTAGGTTCCTTGATCTAGCAGACAAAGATATAACAAGATCTGGAACAGGATGACAGCAAACCAAGATTATAAATAAGATGTAATTTTTATAAAATCGTTGCAATTTTAAGCTAGTAATAGAATGATTTATAGAAAAGAAGCTCTAGTTCAAGCAAGAAATTGTTCACCTCCTAATTCATGGTACATATGAAGTCAGATTCAATAACCAAAATAATCCCTCAAGCCAGATAATCTAAGGGTTACTAAGAAAATTTCCCACAACTACTATATTATTATTTCATTACATGTTACAAGCATGACAAGAGACTCTCAATAAAATCCACATTTCTTTGTGGCCAATACTACACAGCTATGTCGCAGAAAGAAAGTCTCTGCCCCAAAGGGATTCTAAAAGAAATTATTTTATACCCTATTTTGCAAATAATTTGACCAAAATCAGACAGGAAACTTGTGGCAGAAAATGGATTTTAATCTACACAGTCTTTAGCATTATCTTAACCAAAACATCATGGGCACCTCACTGAGACATCTGCCAACATTATGTGCTGACAGACCGAGTGCCCTTCTTAAGATCTTTGCAGCGCCCACATGCTGGTGGCTCACCCCTTGTGCTGCAACATGGTGATGGAGGAGTGCAGAAGGAAAGGGATGAGGAACACTGGCACGTGCACACAGTTCACAGAGACGGCATCTCAACCGTTGCTGATGGGACAGGACTGATGGGATTTCTGCGTCAGTGTTCCTTCTTTTGATTAGAGCCTGCAGAGAACAATAAAATAAGATTCACATAATGTGAATTAGCTTTTAACCTGCCAATGCCAGATACAGAGACATAGAGTGGGGTGCATGGGAAATGCAGATCCACGCTCCTGATGTGTGCAAAGCTGAGAACGCTTTCAGGGTTTGTGCTGCTCTGAAAGAATCTGAAACGCAGCCCAGCAGCTACATCTCAGCTCACGATAACCGCAACCCCACTTTGCTCACGGGATGCCATTGCATCAGACTGACTGTACCTAAGCTTTGGCTGTACACTGCAGGGTGCCCTGTGGTCCTAGTCCCATTACCGCCCCCAGCTCCCTCTGTGTGCTGGTTCCCTGTGCATTGACAGCGATGCAAGGGGGTGGGGGCAGAGGAGCCTGCCCTCAGCCCAGCACGTCTGATGTATTCCCAAGGCAGGCCTTTGTAAGTGTCTTTAACCCTTCCTGAAATTTTAGCTGCTCCAGGTCTGTCCTCTGTGTGTGGATGACCTGGTACATAGCAGCCCTGAACAGCGCAGGCAGGCAGCGATACTGTGACAGGAAGGATTTTTCATGTAAAACTGAGCATTCTTCAAGAGCTGAAGTCAACTGTTTTTTGTTGACAGCTATTCCTAAACATATTGAATCTCTTTAGGTTTGGATTTATTCCCCATCTTCCTTCTTCTCCCCATTTACAGAAGAAGAGGAAATGATTCTTCTCTGCTTTTGTTTTGATTTTCTTTTCTCATCCTGCATTTTCAGACTGCATTTCTAATGGAGCACAATATTTTGAGTGAGGTATTTCTGGATGGGGGAGGAAGTAAAAAACCCAGGAGTTTCACTTGAAAAATGGAGGCCCATTGTCAGAGATCTCCGGTATTGGAATGTATATACATCCTCCGGGGACATTAAATCTGTAGGAAAGAATCACCCAGACTCCGTGGCTATTCCTTTTGGTGAGGACATCTATATGCTTTATAACTTGTGTCATACGGAGTGGGGAAGAAAACCCTTTTCATGTCTAGTGCCTCCAAACGTGCACATAAACACACACACACGCCCTCACTCAGACACGCTATGCTTTTCCCTGCGCCCTGAAGAGTCGGCTGGTGCTTTCAAGCATTTACGTAACACCGTCCTTGCTAGTTAATACATTGGAAATGCTGAACAGCAATTAAATAGCAATTAGTAAGCTGAATGCTTTATTGTGGTCATAGTTTCTTTCCGTTTTGCTTAGAGAAGGCAAGAATGGCTTGGCCGCAAGCCAACTGACGGCTCAGAAGCGTGATTATGCATTTCCACGGCATCCAGACGGTTAAGTTTCCTGATGAAATTCAAAAGCCAGCAAGGAAGAAGTAATTCTGTGAGATGCATGGCAGGAGTGACTACTATTGTAATAATGTTACATACAGACATACATTTTGGAAACAGTTCTCTGGTCGAGGTGCCGCACTCCTCCAGGCTTGTAGCTAAGCCAAGGGCTTTTTCTTCCCTTCTATGATAATGCTTTTTTTATTGTTTCATACTTTGAACACTGTTTTATGAAATCCAAAAATTATGGCACTTATTTTCTTATCTTATTAGGATAAGCAACAGATGAAAGAATGTGGAGATCCAAAGACCCTTGTCCGCTTGGTCGTGGTGACATCTCCAGCATGTCCTGTGACTGCAAGAAGGCGTATCACAAGTTGTTCAGCTGTAACTAAGCTGACTAAATGAAAATAAAAGAGCTAAGGGTAGCTGGGTGTGGTGCCAACCTTTGCTCATGTGCTCTTGTTTGCAGTTGGCAGAGTCCAGGCTCAACTTATCTTATTCACTGAAAACCATATGTCTATATTTAATTGTTGTTAAAAGGAAATGGGCATGTCTTGTGGCTCCTGACTGGGTTGGGAAAAGGTAAGGGTTGCCTTATATTAAATCTAAATTTTTTGCTGCAGGACTGTGGTGTCATCCAGACCAAATGTGGAGCTCATTATCGCTGGGTTTTAAACTGACATTAAAAAAAATAATGGAAATATAGCTATATATAAAAGACTTCTTCAATCATATTTCAACATTAATCAGAATTATCCTTAAACGACAAGTACCTTTGCAAATAGATGCAGTACAATAACGCAGGTATCTACGAGATATCACTTTTGTAAACCTCTAACCTGGGAGATTTCTTGTCTAGGGATGCAAGACCGGCTGCTAGTTTTGTATCTAGCCTATACCTAACTCTCAGTTGAAAAACATGCTAGTTCAACTAGTTAAGAGAACGTGGAGTATTCACCAATGTTTCCATATAGACCGTGACATTTTAAGACTACATGATAAACCCATTTAGAAATTCTGTCTGTGAACAACACATATCCTCAGTATATTGAAAAGTCTAATTGCTAGGTTCCTCAAAAAAGTTTCTCCATTTTTGTCGGTCTTGTTGCTCACGTAGTGTCCTCCACTTTCATATCTGAGGGCATGATAAAGGAATGAGTACACCCGCAGAACTGCACTTGGTATGCCATCGTTGAAGGTAAAGCCTTTCTGGTGGCATCCTAATCTGGAAGATAATCAAAGAATGAAAATAAACGTATTTTAAGCAACTACTCCACTCTGACTACTGTTGAATGTAGAGAAGGATGGTAAATAACAAGCACAGCAGCATTACATATACTGAAAGTATGGTAAAAATCAGAAGGACTTTGACTTTAGGAAGCAGCAGCGTTTTGTGAAAGAATGATCACAATTCACTCTCAATATTATAAAATTTGCAAAACTCTCCAAAAGGAAAGACAAATTCAAAGACAGATTAGCTAATGTGACATTGCACTCCTAGAGAGCTTGATTTCATTTAGGTATGTCTAAATCTTTATTAATTCTTATACTAAATAGGTATACATTTGGGATTGCTGACACGACAAAGCCCCTTCACAGTGCAAACAGAAGTTTTGCTTATGTGTAAATGTGTCCGGATCAACAAAATCCCAGCCAGTAATTGAAAATCAACTACAATTCACTTCAAAATGTGTGTCGGTCAAAAAGGATTTACACCTAAAACATTTCTCCAAAGCTGCGAGTTACATCTGGCAATGTAGAAAGCCCTTCGCTTCTTCTGAGAAGTCATAATAAACTCTACAGCATTTGAATACTTTGTTTGGAGCAGGGTGGCATTATGAAATGATGGAATTGTTTTCAATGTAGCCAGATCTGCTGGGATGTCTTATGCTTAGAAGGCAGACTTTTGAATATTTTTTTCCTTTAGACTGACTTTACCACTGGTATTCAGAAGTATTAAAGTCTTACCTCTGAGTTTTCCTTCAGTTATACCGAAATTAAAAGGTCGGGCAAGGTACTTTTGGCTTCCATAATTTTTAAGAGATCGCCACCCAGTGGTGAAAGAGAATTAATGCCATTTTTCAGCTCCTGGAGGCAGCAGCAAGTGTGTATAGCAATGCTTAGAAATAATGGTGCAAATCAAAATATCGCCATAAGAACAAATGCAAAACAAATACTAAAGATCATGCAATCAAATGATTTTTTTATTTTAGGGCGGATTAATCAAGGAGTAAACCATTTGAAATGTAGATGACATAGCTTTCACTACCATGCCCTGCTGTAAAAGAAACAGCCCTAAGTAGGTAATTTATTATTTGAACTACTGACATTGGTTATTATGAAGACAAAAACCACCTGGACTGCACAACTCTGACATCACCATTCAGAAAACTCAATAGAAATGATTGCATTAACACGTCTACTTCTTTAGCTGGCTGAGTTACAAGAAGCTAAGTCTCTTAAAAATTAGTGTGCTATTATTTAGTCACAATTTTTCCGGACTAATAAATGTTACTTGTAAGCTGTGTGATTGCAATGGAAACAGGATTACTCATGGGGGGTCCTGGACAACAGGTAGGAGTGAGCCAGCAGTGCACCCTTGCAGCAAAAGAGTCCAACAGTACCTGGGCTGGAGCATCTCACATATGAGGAAAGGCTGAGAGAGCTGGGACTGTTCTGCTTGGCGAAGAGAAGGCTTGGGGGGGGTTCTCATCAATGTGTACAAATGTCTGAATGGAGGATATACAGAGGATGGAGCTCTTTTCAGTGGTGTGCAGTGACAGGACAATGGGCACAAATTGAAACACAGGCTCCCTCTGAACATCAGGGAACACCTTTCCTAGTATCATAGAATGGTTCAGGTTGGAAGGGATCTTTAAAGATCATGTAGTCCAAATGCCCCCATAAGCAGGGACAACTTTTACTAGATCAGGTTGCTCAAAGCCCTGTTGAACCGGACTGTGAACAGTTCCATAGAATCATATAATGGTTTGAGTTGGAAGGGACCCTCCAAGTTCATCTAGTCCAGCCATCACTGTGATGGTAACTGAGCATCAGCACAGGTTGTGGAGTCTCCCTCCTTGAAGACATTCAAAAGCCATCTGGGCATGGCCCTAGGTAACTGGCTCTAGGTGACTCTGCTTGAGCAGGGGAGTTGGACTGGATGATCTCCAGAGGTGCCTCCCAACCTCAGCCATTCTGTGATTCTGTTGTAACATAGTCATCTGGTTTGTTCCCGTGTACCACACCAAGCTTACCAAAAGCTATTGCTT
>JAVJGI010000050.1:108274587-108305427 GCA_035590275.1 Ibycter americanus | reverse complement strand
CCCCCCCAGCCTCTGGGACGCGGTCACCCGCGGCGGCGGCGGGGGCGCGGCTGCACGCTCGGTGCAGGTTTTGCGTGGTGCTGCCCTTCGGTTTTGTCAAAGGGGAACGGGCCGCTTGCAGGCGGCGGTGGGCATGGAGAACTTTTTTCCTGTTTCTCGCTCTTGAAGTAGGTGTGCTGAGGAGACGGGGCAGAATAATTGTAGAAGCAGCTGTGTGTTAAATGCTTACATACCTATTGCAGGGGGAGGAATGGTGGAGAAGTGTTGGAAAGAAGCTCTTAAAGGTTTAATTGTAATTAACATGGGTAAAAAGGAGATAAATCTCGTCACTTTTGCATCAGCCTGTTGGCACTGATACAGAGCAACGGGGAATGTGCTGGTAAAAGGTAGCAAGAGGGGTTTTGTTATTAGGGCATGCTTGGCGTTTGCAAAGGTTCAGCAGTGGCAGGTGATGCCGCAGCCCGTACGGGGTGTGGTGGAGGAAGGGAGTGTCCCTGTCATCCAGAAGTTCAGGAGTCCTAGCAGCAGGAAGGACATGTAGGGCCACATGCCTTTTTTGGTTTGTTGCTGAAGGTGGAGTATTACTAAGCAAGATTTCTGAAAGGTAGCAAAATCTGCTTTAGGAGAGAGGACACTGAGATATAAGATAAAGGTTGATGATTTCAACACAGAATGGTCTTGGGACAGCCTGCATTTATGGGCTGAAATTTGCAAATGCTTCTGCTGCTTCAGACAGTGAAATACTGCTGAAATTGTGGTAACAGTGATACCTGTTACTGTGCATGCTGCATGAATGGAATTGTTGAACTGCTTCCTGATACAATCGGTATGCTCAGTTTCTCCATCTGTATATCCAGCACAAACTCCTGTTTATTTTAACAACGTGTGTTTGCATAATAATTTTTAGTCTTCAGTTTGCATCCTTTGTACTGAAAGACAACCCACAGGGAAGATGACCAGGGAAATGGATACAACTTTATTCTGTGATGGCAGTCTGAGCTGGAACAGGTGTTAGGAGGGTGGGTGTGTGAGGATGGTTCCCGTTCACTGCGTGGACCTGTGACCCAATGTAGTGTTGCGGCTGGAATGCGCAGGCGGTGCAGACACTGCTGCCACCTATGGCTCATATGGGACGTTTCCCAACGGGAGGTGGAAGGGTTGAGTCTGCTTTGCCATCAGTTCAGCTTCTATGTACAAGGTAACATACAAGATGCTCAGTGTGGGACCCTGAAAGAGGATTGCGTAAGTGCGTTTTGTTTCACTGATAGAATGCTTTGGATGTTTCACTGTAGATCATGATGATGACAAAAAGTGCATTAGACTCATAACAAGGAAGAAATTTGGTGGATGTTGATTCTTTTCCTGTAGAAGTTCCTGGTCAAGGAATGGGGCTTAGCAACCCCATGCAACCCCTCTTGATGTCACAGTTATGTTGTTATTAAAAATTTTAAATTGTTATCTACAACATCTTATTAAGATTGAGGCTCCAACAGGCTAAGTGGTGTACAAAATTGCACAATAGTGCATGTGCCTATACCAGCTTGCAATCTAAGCATGAAACTTGATTTTAAAAAGAAAAAAATCCAGGATATACATTCAGTGAAGACAGGGATGTATAAATAGTTTGATCAGCTTTGCATACAGACTTTGGTTTCTTAGAGGCAGATGCAAAGCTTAATTCATTAGCTGCCGTGCTCAAGTCATTGCTGATTTGGATCTTTTCCTGAAAATAATTGAGATACACTTGAGATTCTGATTCTGTGATTGTACTGCGCTGGAAAGAGCAACATATGACTGCCTTTATCAAATCATATAGTATAATACAAAGCAGCTCCTTTTTTTCCTCTCTCTCCATCAGTACCTCCAAAAGGAAATATAAATAAAGATCCTGTAACATCTCAATTTCTGTTACTGCAATACATCAGGAAGGGTCATGCTAGGATTGTGTATGTAATGGCTACTAAATATGACTTTGCAGAAAGTATTTATATAATTCCTTTTTTTAACAGTAAATCAAAACATAGCAGTGTCACATCTCAGTAATCACACCATAAAAGTCAGCAGTGTTTGTTAAATGTCTTAACAGAACATAGCATAGATCCTAATAGGTGTTCTTTATACTTAGAAAGAATAAATTTGTTGGTTGATGAGGTCAGTGTTTCGGGAAATCTGTTGTCCTCTGAAAAGAAGACCTTGAAGTGAAAACAATATCTTAGTCATAACAAATAGAAAAATATTTGCACGTTCTGAGAGATGTTAAAAGTTTTGACGTTGAATAACATGATTTACTATTTTATATCTAAAATAAATATTAACTGATATTAAATAGTTTGATATTTTAAAATATTCTAGCTCCAAAGAGAAGCAGAGCAGTGAAAGGATTGGTGTCAGATTTCTTTGTATGTTTGTTAGTCATAACTAACCTATAAGAATTACATGATTTTTCAGAAGCATCTGCTTCTGTGGGAGCTTTTCTTCTCTGTGCTTAGTGATTGGGACAGGTTCTGTTCAGTTATTAGAAGCAGGTGAGACTGAACTAGCTTAGTTCAGCTCTCTTACCCTTGACTTCCATAAATTACTGATCCCCGATGTGTGTTAGAATCTGCTGCATTATTAGGTGGGTATTTTATGCCATTCATTTAAAGGTCTAATGAGATCGCAGATGATTACTTTGGGAAAATGATACTAGGCTTTGTAGTGCCAGAATAAAGATTCCTACCTTCTTCACAGTATATGTAAAATTAATACCTAAATAAACATAATAATCAACTATAATATCCAGTAAATTGTTTTATCTAAAAGTCTTCAGTACTCACCTTACACTGCGTTACTTAGTAGTGACTGCCATGCAGTTTTGAGATACAGCTTTCTGGAACTCCTTTACCAGATCTTGCTCAATTAGTCTGTGCTCTTAAAAGTAGTTACTCTTTTTGAAAGACTGCAGCTTTCTGAAAATTGGCTTATAGTAGCAAAATCTCAATGGGATTTCACAGTTGCTTTTTCATTTGTGGTCGTTCTGCGTCAGGGTTGTCTGGTGGCTTTCTAGTCAGGATGAAGAGTAATGTAAACAGTGCTATACTTGCAGACAGAAAAAATGTCCTCAGGGCTTCCAAACTGGAGAGAAAAAGAGTGTGGTTTTAGACAAAATTGTATTCTTTTGAATATGCCCACCCTAATTTGACTTCCAAGTATCGTTGGGTGGACTCATTTGGTATCACATGTGACAGCTGTAAAGCTGCCTTTGAATTGCTTTGAAATATGTGAAACGACTACAGAATTTTCATAAGGTGTGAAAGTGTGTTTTCATGCCTTGGTAATTCAGACAACAGCTGAAACGGATTTCCTTTAGACTGCCAGAAATATCTCTCTGTCAAATAAGATCATGCATGGGGAGTCCTGATTCTTCGTTTCATTGACCCTGTGTCATCTTTCACCGCTGATACAGATATGTAACCCTCTGTGATGAGAATGGTATCATTTTGTAGCCAGCCCAGGCAGAGGAGGGCAACCTAGCAGCTATAACTACAGTGTAAGTGATAATACAAAGTGAAAAGCAGAGGAATACTAGACCAAAGGTCCCTACAAGATAAAGTTCACTAAACATAAGAACAGAAAATTCAGTATGAATCACTTGCTCAATCTTGAAACTGCTCTTACAACTGTCTAAGAAAACTACCTCCTGTGTCTGCTCTGCAGCTTGTGTGTAATGGATATGCTATATCCTTATGCTGTTGGCAACTGCAGTGTCCACCTTGATAAATTAAAGTGTTGGCTAGAAATTACAGTGCTTCTGCTGGACTCATAAGATAGGGGTAAAATGCTTCCTCCTAGATGAACAAAGTGAATGAATGGGTTTAGAGATAGCAACCCCTTTGTGTCGGCCCCTTTCACAAGCTATACACAGGTCTGTAAACGACTGCTGTAACATTTAACTTTTTCTAGTTACTGTATCATGTTTTACTCTCTTCATTATAAGTAACAAAACAGGAAAAAAGAGAGCAGAATCTGGTACTGGATTGCAAGAGAGGTCTTGGGATCTTTTGTTCCTCCTTCGTATCCTCTTATTTGAAAGGTATTATGATACTGCTTTCCTAACCGTCGTAATTTTCTGCGTGAAAAATATACATGCACCAGTGCTACTGACTGCATATAAAATAGTCCTGGCAGGTTTTGAGTTTTTGTCCAAGTCAGTTACACTTTTGTTGTATGCTAAAGAAGAAAAGAAATAACACTGTACCCATACAAAATCTATAGGTCTGCTGTGTTAGTTGAGTAGACAGATAAAGAAAATCATGAGGCACAGAAAAGGCAAGCCAGGCTTACATATCAGGAAAACAAACTGGGTTTTCAGCAACTTATTTTCAGAGGGAATGTTTGTTCCTCTTAGGGATGTGTGAATCACTGCATAGATATCTGTCAAATTCTGCCTGGGATTTGGACAGAAAGTTGCTTTTATTGATCAGTGGTGTGAGTGTGAACAGCGTAACACACGTTAGTGATGTTACTTGTGTTGCTGGAGCTTGTATTTGCTTGAGTATTTTCAGAATTAAACCCTGAAGAACTAGTGAAAACAAAGGAGAACTTAGCATAAAAAATAAGAGATGGATTAGTCCCTAAATTAGTAAATGGATAGAGGGGCGGAGACTATCTCTGCAGTGTACTGTGTGAATGACCGAATTGAGGCCCAACAGGTCATTTAATACAGAATAAAAGCCTTTTTATCCTTGAAATTACTAAGTAGCAAGGAAGTTATGCAAAAGGAGATTGTACAAAATATTCTTGGATCAAGTGATCATGAGTTTACATTGACTTAACAGTAGGATAAATGATGCAGTGCCATGTGAGGATGCTTGAGCTTGCTCTGAACAAGCTGTACCAGGAGCTGCAAAGGCCTGGTGCAGCTGCAGAATGTACATACTGTGGTTGCTTTGCTGTTTTCCTCAGCCCAGACCATTTTACCTGGTTGTTTTTCTCCGATATTTCCATCTTCTATCCAGTCCACCAGGTGAGGCTTTGTACATTAGCGCTAACACTTACCAGCTGTACTCCTGGTACCTCCTAGAATCACATTTCCTTTTTTTCAGATCCTCATCATCCTAGTTCTGCATTTTTACTGTTTTTCTCAGTACTAGCAACCTGCGCTGAACCTCTAGTATCATCATGCAGTTACTTACTTTTGCACTACATGCACTGTTTCTTTCCCCAGGGCAGACAACTCTACCTTTTAAGTGAATTGGCTCCATTTGTCTTTCTTTGTGTCAGCAGCAGGCAACAGGAGAGGTGAATGATGAAAAGAGCAAAGACAGAGAAGAAAGTGGAGAGACTGGTAAACCACTAAAAGGAGAGAAATTTTCACAGAGGGAAGTAAAGAAAGAGAAGGGCCAGATCCAGACTGCTAGAAGTGAAAGCTGGAGTCCAAAACCAGCATAAAACTTTTGACACCAGAGTTGGTGGAAATGAGTAAGTCCTCATCTTTACCCTGCTTGGTCTCATGATAGCAGATGCTGGCTGCACTGGAAGTATTCCTGGGAGCTGATTCTGGCAGCTGATTCTGATCTGCTTGTTGGAAGAAGGATAATTGTAGAAAACACTTTGCTCCTTTATGTCTATGATAGATGCAACTTTAAAAAAAATGTCTTCTATTGCCAGTTGATCCCTGGAATTACTTTCCTTGTTCAGCAGGCAGCAGAGTTCATTGACTGTTTTTGGATTCCTAGTGCTCATTGTTTATTCCGTGTGTACGAGTAGGTATCAATCACAATGTTCTCTCTGAGCATAATGACTTTTGCAAAGAATTGCAACTGAAGTCCTTCAGTAAGTCAAAGGGCTGAATAAAAATCGTTTTTCCTGAGAACTTTGTTTTACTAGCAATTCAGTACTAGGCCTACAAATCAAAACTTCTTTTGTCAGGGATTTTTTTTTTGTTGCAGTTTCAAGTGACTTTGCGATTTGTTGTTCATTGTACAAAGTGAAATCGTTGTCCTGAGGATGTAAGTTTGGAGCTAGATATTTTGTCAATTGCCTTTAGAAACAGCTAACAATTTTCTGTACAAGAAAGCACATTTACGTTTCTGTGCACATAGGAAGTTTTATAAATATATCAGCTGTGATGCCTAAGGGGCAATAAAAAACTTTGCATTTTATTTTTTCAGAACAATGAATTAGTTAAAATACTAAAAATGCAATATTATGGCAGTGTAGTGAGGCTTCCTTAAAAACGTAGGGTGTTATATACCTTTTACTTACAAGTATGGAAGCCTTACCCTGGTGCAAAGAACATCTAAGATCAAGTAAGTTATCAACTATATCATTGAAAGGGGGCAGCATTTTCAACAGGATTGACAGATAAGAGCATAAAACTAAGAATGTATAAGCATGTTTAGTAGTTGTTTAATTTGTGAGCATATCAGGGCTAGCGTTTTTACCATTGGAAATAGATTTGAAAGGGAAATTAAATAATCACAACTTCACTGAAAACCAAGATCAAAGCTTCCCATTCTTCCTTAGAGGTGAGGATTTCCCTGGCAACTTATACCTGCAGGTGACCAGATCATCACAATTTACGTCCCTTGTGCGGGACAATTCTCCTTGCAGCATACAGTGACCACAACCTGTGCTGGGGCATGATATAGGTACAGTGCTGTAGGGAAGAATGGCTCATGTTGAATTACCAGATTTATTTTCCTTGCATTGTCAGTATTAGACTGTGTTTCTTAAGCTGGTAGATATCAGCCTGATACGGCATGCATACAGGTTTCTACAAATTTGAATTTTCAAGATGGAAAGCTGTAAAAATAGGATCTCTGATGGAACATCGTGTGACTGAAAGTGAAAATTTTAACATTGAGACATGGATTTTGAAAGTCCTGTAGTCTTCTAATACCCACATTTGCAAATTCTTTTCACTTGACTGGCATTTGAAAACAGACATTTGTTGAGCTGTGTATAGCAAATATAAAAAAGCAAGATGCTGAACACTGCCTTGTTTGGGTTTTCTGTTTTGATGCTAGCTACTCAATTGGAAAGCAAAACATTCTACTATTAGGGGATTTGATTAAACAACTTTAGGAATTTCTTTGGTGGAAACCATTCTGTGTACAGGTATACTTTTCAAATATATCTATATTATATGAGTAATGGTCCATAAATAGATGAATAACTATAAAGAAATAAATTATTAATAATTATGTGAAAACATACAGTTTAATTCTCTGCAGAGACCGCAAAACTTGCAAATGTTAACCTGAAACATCAGATTGCCTCTACTAAGAGAGCTCAAGTGCTGTTCACACTGAAACCCTTGAGGAGTATAAAAGTAAACAGTTGTCTTCAGAATGTGGCAGTGACCTTGAGCTTCCACTGAGCTGCACTTTATTTAGCTTAGGCTAATGATTAACCTTCCTAATGACTGTATACCAAATTTGCCAGTGTTTATATATCTGGCAGTGAAATAGGCCATGTCTGTCTGTGTGGATGATACGGTATATTTCAAGGAAACCCTTTGTATAAATTTTTTCCTTTGCAAAGTCCTGTCTTTGTGCAAGTCCTAATTGCTTCTAATTTGCGTCATTTGTCTTTGGACTCTTTAACTTCAGGTTAACACTATAGTAGGCATAACATATTTCTTCTTATGTGTCATTCTTTTCTCTTATCCTTATTTAAAAGAGAATGACAAATTCTCTTATTCTGCTCCCTTATAGCAATTAGTCTTCTATGGCAGATCCCCACAGAGGAGAGGAAGCTACACCCTGAAATAGTCATGTGTAGGGACGTGAAGTCATGCACAGCTTTACCTCTTAAGGGAGGTTTGTCAAGACATAGCACTTCAATTTCTAGCTTCAGCACCATAGGGAACCCAGCAGAGATCTGCCCACAGCACACATGGAGCAAGGCGTCTTCAAATTCCTGTAATCTGTGCTAGGTCAACCCTGCCCAGTTTGTTGCAGTGTTATCAGGCTTCTGACAGAGTAAGAGTCATGCTGCTTTTCAGGCAGGAAGGAGATGCAGTCCTTAGCTGCATCAAGTCTGGCAGAAATAATCCAAGCTGAGGAGAATTTATGTTCCTTGGCTTAGATGCAGGATACTGTTACATGCTGTGAGACAATCCCACAGACCCTGTGTAGACAAATACTGCTTAAGAATGTTTTGTCAGATATTAAATGGAGGAAGAACCCTCGAGGTTTGTACATTTCAATGGAATTGAAAAAGTGAGATTCTGCCTTTAGTTGCAGTGATGTAAATGGTGGCTGAGAGCAGAAATTTCTCTCAAGTTGTGAACAATCCAGGTACTGTCTGTTAGGAAATGATGAAAGGCTAGAGTTTTCTTAGTCAGCTGTAAGAATATACATGTGAATGCCTTAAAATATATATAGTAAGATGGGTATGTATATGAGTGTTTGCCTTTCTTCTGTAAAAGAAAGTTTTAACAGTCTGACACTTTGCACTGCTTGTAAATCTCTCAAATACAGTGGAGACTATCAAGGGTTTTTTGTGGATGGGATTATTTTTGCAGAGGAGAAAGAGACTGTGAGGATACTGAGAGGCTCTATCTTGATTCTTCCTTGCTCTATTCTCTAAACAGTCATTCACACTAAAAATAGTAGAAAGGAATGTAGCATCTGATGCTTTAAAACTACATGGTTTGATTCTGTTATAATTAAAACCTAAACTGGTTCATTCCAAACAGAAGCTTTTTCCAAGTCATTTCCAGTTGTGTGATAGTGACAGCAGAAAATTTGATCTGCGTAGCACATTTCTACACTTCTCTGTTTTTCTTTTCTCTGTCTGTACGTGTGCTATACTGTCTTTAAAAGATCTGTGGTGTGCTTGTACCAGAGATTTCAGCTGTTCTTTGGTGATGTTTCACAGGAGTGAACGGTAGCACAGTTAGGCTCATTGTCTACTTTTCAGATCATGAAAGTTGAGCACAGGTTTATTGGTGCTCCCATGTAATTTTGAAATTCTTTTAGTTTTCTATTAAAATGTAAGGACTTAAATGCTGTAACTCAGAACAGTATGGTTAATGGGGATCATATTTGATTATATAAAAGCTGATTAAAAGTTAAAAAGTTTGTGGTCTACTTTTTTTTTTCTTCAGTTTTTAATCAAGAAAGCAAGACCAATATTTTAGATAAGCTTTCCTGCATGCCTTTGAAATATCTACCCTGGCCTTCACTTTGAAGGAAAAAATATCTGTAAATTCCCCCAAAGCTGAATTACCTACCTCAGACCGCGCAGGTGCAGTGATTGCAAATCCAGTAGTAATGAATTAGTTGTTTTGCAGTCCTTTCTCCAAATCGATTAAAAGGGTTACATTTTCAATTCCAACTGTATTGTTTCATATTAATGACTATACCACCTAAAGACCTAAGGACTATAGCCATTTAAAAAGCAAAAATGCTACTAGTTAGGAATTTTTTTGTGTATAAATACATATATGCATTTAAATAATTGTGATTTTTTTCCTCTGTCTTTTCCCCTTCTAGACACTGTTCTAAATTGAAGGTACAACTGTTTCATGCCTTCCCTTTCTGTGATGGGTGAAGGTATTTTAAAATAGCCTTTGCAGACAGACCTGTGGTGGTTCTGCCTGAGTGTGGCAGGAGACGTGTCAGCTGCTGTCCAGAAACCATGTTGTTTCTTAGTTTGGCTCTGTCCTCCCAGCAGGACTTGTGTCTTAGTGTGAGTCCAGCACTGTGGCAGTGACACTTTAGGAGACCTTTGGGAAGTGCTTGGATCAGAGCTTGTGCACATCTGGTAGCTGGGCAAGGTGAGACCAATCTATATAAAAGTTTAGGCAGAGGTATTGAGTTTCCCACAGGTGTATCCAGCACAGGACTGAGAGAGCAGTCCTTGGAGAAGAAAGCTCTGCACCTACTCTGTCTTGTCTGACACTTCAAAGTGAAAGTCTGGGTGAAGACTTTATTTGGGCCTTCAGAAATCTGGAACTTGAGTTGTGCACTGAGGACTGCACTGTGGTTCTTAAACCCAGCTGCTATTCGAGCAAGCAGTGTGAGAAGAACCAAGGAACAATATGTGACACATGAAGTTACCAGTTTTAGAATTACCCTTATCAAGAGAACAAAAGAAGGCCAATTGTTTTGAGATCAGAGAACAGTAATAATGTTCACTCCCTGATGAGGTGACTTGTGAGAAATAAAACAGCTCAAAAAGTATAACTGGTCCTTGTAAATGTACTTCTGAATTATAATTCTTATATTTCACAAAGCTGGTGCTGGGGGTAGGTGAAACTATTTTGCTTGGTACAAGATAGTCATCTGCAGTGGAGTGCAAATGGGACCAAACTAAGAAAAGGAGAAATTAGGCTGAGTGTCAGGCAATCTGAACTACGAGTTATTTGACTGCGAAAGAGCTTCCCAAGGGAAATAATACAAGCCACATTATTTGGGACACCTAAAATTAGACTTCAGAAAGCACTAGAATAATGTACAACCTTGCTTTGGTATGGAGGTGGACTACAAAAGACAGGGTTTGGGATTTTCCTTTTTTTGCAATAAATTCTGCAATTGTTGGGCCTGATTCTGTTCTGTGATGTGGAAGTCAAGGGAAGATTTACATTACTTTTTGCCTGAGAAAACTAAGGCTAAACACACAGGCTTTTCCCCCAGCTATTGCCAACTTTTAAAACTGTGTCTTTTTATTTCAGTCTCTCAGGGATGGTTCAGACCCTTCTCTTCCAATTATAAATATGTATATTTAGAGGAGAGGAGAAAGGACGTATGTGCCTTAAGGACCCTTCATGGCATGTCCCTCTTGCGTGGCTCTCAACAGACACTAGAACTGATTGATGTGATAGTCCTTTTTTGGTTTTAATTCAGAATTGTAGTTTATAATGTGCAAATCCATAACCCTGGCATGTTCTGAAGCTATTGTCTGAAATTGCCAACCATATTTTAACTAGCAGCTTAACGGGGGGGAGCGGGTAAGAGACAAATAAAATACAGCCTTTAACCAAGGAATAGAGGCCTCCAAATAATGTGTGTTGATATATTGAAAGTGTTGCAGTCTTCTCCATAATTTTCTCTAAACACAAACCATATAAGTGAGATAGGTGCAGTAATACAAAAGAGGTTTTCGTTGCCAGTCATACATATTAAGTAAGCCCTACATATTACATGTGTAGATCATGCAGTTATGACTAAATTTTAAGAGCCAGGTTTTTTTATTGTAAGTTAGTTTGAAGATGCGTACCTTTATCTATGTACAGTCCTTCTTTGCTATCAGTTTCTGCTTGTGTGAATGACAGCACTCCCTCTTCCAAAACCCACTTGAACAAATAGAACCCTGATGTGGAAAATGGTTCTTCACTGTGTAGGTATTAGATGTGATCACCTTCACACTGTAATGGTACTGGTATAAAAAAACATGAATTAGTCTCTGTGCACTAATGCACATCAAGGTCAGGACATCGAGCCTCTGAATTTGTGGTAAGAGACAAAGGAAAGCACATACATGGAATTTTCTGAGAGGTAGTTCATTTGTAGGAGATTTGAAATAGTGTGGGAGGAAAGCTATAGGGCATCTCCAGTATTTTCTTCAAGGGCTATGTGTTATAGCCTCCCTCCCAACCCCCAAATGCATTATTCTCCTCTGTCACTGGGCAAGAGGATTCAGGATAGTGGAGTGGGGTACATGGTGAAGTGAATACTTCATCTGCACTGAGTGTTGGGTTGTAGATGGGCACATGGTTTCTGGTCCTGGATCTTAGGCTGCATTGCTTGGAGGAATGGGTGCTGGAGCAGGGACTGGTGAGAGAGAAAAGTCATCTGTTAGAAAAGTCATCTGATTGCATTTGAGATTGTGACTTCTAAATACCAAGAGTTGATTCCCATTTCCTTTCTCCCACTGCTGCTCGCCTCCAGTGTGCTTTGCCTCCTGCTGCCATGCACGTGGTCTGCCTCAGAACCGTGGGTTGTATTTTTTTCCTAATTTGACTAAGAGCATATTTCCCAATCTAAATCCTTAATGAAGACAAAAGGCCTGTATTGCAGGGTAGGAAGACACTAACCCGAAACATATTATTAGCAGGGAAGACTCATTCTCCTTATGCCCATGTTTTTGAATGGATTAATTGAGGAAAGGAGTTATCTTCTGGTAATTGCTTTTTGCATAGGGCAACAATGAGGGTGGAATGGTAGAGATGCTGTGATGCTGGCTTTCTTGGAAAGCTTCATTAAGCCATTATTAAAGTGATTGTAACCAATTCTGTTACAGGTCCAGAGTGCTTTGATATGCTATTCCTTTGCATAGCAATCTCTCAAGGGAGAAAGCAAGTGTTGCAGAGGCTCTGCATATTTAATTTTTGATTGGTCTCCCATAAAGTATTTTACAAGATACAGCAGAAGGAAGATACTCAGATATTATCTGGATATTGTTCACATACACTAGTAGAAAGTGGACAAGTCTGCATGTGCATTTTAACTTCATTGCCTCTTCTAATGTATCCCTCTCTAACGAAACAGCCGAGTATTCCCCTAAAGATTGTAACTTGCCTCATTTCTGTCTTGTCTTCTCTCCTGAAGTTCTCCTCTAGCTTTAACTGTCTCATGCCTCCTGCTTACACAGGTGATTCTTACATTACTTGACCAGAAGGTTTCAGACATCTGGAAAAGCACAGAGTGCCTGCTTTTAAAAAAGAAGGGAAGGACAAGGGGAATAGGGGTTGGGAATTGTGGTCCTTTGAACTTAGCATCAATTTCTAGGGAAACATCAAAATGAGTGAAATGTTTCTAAATGCTTGGGGGAGACAGAAAAACAAATTAGCATCTATAGGAATGTATAAAGAGCAAATGTGTCAAATCAGTGTAATTTCCTGCTAAGATAAAGCCTTACAGAAAGGAGAGAAATAGCAGATGTCATATTTTGCATTATTGTAGAACTTTTGATACTGTTTCACATGACATTATGAAGAGTCTCAGAAGACAGTCATGAGACAATGGACATAAAACTAGATGTAAAACCATGTTTGGAGCATTTATCCAGGAGTCACTATCAACATAAAAGATGTTCCCAAGTATGGCTTGCAGAGGGCTCTCTTTGGCACTGCCTAGTACTTTCATTTGCAATTTTACTGATGAAATACAGGGGTTGTTTGTTAACTTTACAGATGACTTCAGACTGAGAGGGGATGCAATCGTACCTGGGGCTGGGTTAGAGATGAAAATCACTGAGTGATGCACTGTCATTCTGCAGGAGATTACAAAAAAAAAAAAAAAAAAAGCATACAGCTTTTGTTGGAAGATGTGTGTCTTTTTTGTCAGTGTGTTACTAAAGAGCTGTGAAGAGTTAACGTTTCAAAATGGCAGAAAAAACACGTGGCGTTAATACTTGAAATGTGTCATCCTTTTATTGATAATAGAAGCTTTAATTTATAGAATTATTTCTTTGTTTATTATTCAATCATGTCTGTCTTGTCTTTTTTTCTTTTTTTAAACATTTGAACAAGTACAGTGAACCTTACGAAGTTCCTTACTCTTTCCTTAAAGCAGCAAACCTCTGGCTTAAAGTCAACAGAGTTTTTACCCCAGCAGGAGTGTCTACATGTGGTTGACGGTGATTTCTTCTCTGCAGAATTGCATTTCAGGGCTATGGGGTAGATTAAGGCAAGGTGTAATAGTTAAAGCTGGACAGGCTGCCATCTATGTATTTGGTATTCATGGCACTTGTCCAGATCCGTGAGCTTGCTCTTTAGATGAATGTTGTCATCAGATAACTATACTGAGGCTGTTCGTACTGTAGTTTCGGAAGCAGTACACTATAAAAGTCTTCAGTCTGTTGAGAGCTAGAAATTTGGCTGATCTTCAGCTTACAGTGTATAAACACATTCCTCTTCTTTTTTTTTTTTTTTTTTTTATTTTTCCCACTTTTCTTTCTCCTCCCTTCCTTCCCCTCAAGGACATAGACTTTGGCTGTTTTTTTCATAACTGCGTGAAGCTAGAAATCTTATCTGATGCCTGTGCCGCCGCCACCACCACCTCCCCCTCCACCACCGCCTTCTGGAGGGCCCCCTCCACCACCACCTTCTGGAGGGCCCCCTCCACCACCGCCTCTGGTAAGATTGACTTCTCATCTCTATTAGCAAAAGCTTAGCTATAGTGGCCAGCTCAGAGCCCCCAGGATTTTGGCGTGGATATTCATGGCAAATATCTGGGGCAGACGCTTGTTTTGCTGGCTTTTGTTTTTCTATTCATTAGAGCTGTGTCCTCCAGAGTGGAGTGTGTGAGATGATCCATTGGGGTGCGGGAAGAAAATAATAGAACTTCAGTCATACATGTCTATAATTTATAAATAAATATATGTATATTGGGGTGCATGCTCAAAATTTTTTTTAATGCTAGGAGTGTGGGGTCAAAAAGTTTGGAGACAATTGCATTAGAGTGCATATGGTCAGAATTTAGCGTTTATGGATGCTTTTCCAGCCGCAGGGAACTCATTTTTGTATTGGTAATGTGCAGGTGGTGAGTGTTAATTTCTTCATCCTTTTTCTTACAGCTTCTATTAAGACTCACAATGTTCAGCTGTAGGTGTTGCTCTTTCTAGCACATACCGCCTTCCTGGGGATACAGCACAATATGCTTTTATAAGTGTGCAGGAGCAATTACTGCTTGTAGCAGATCAGTACTGTGTGTGTCATGAAATTGAACATGTGCAGTGCCAGCATGTTTGCAATGAGGAGGATGTTCTGAGTGGGGTTTCAGGGTATTACGTTTTCATACCTTCACAATCAATTACTGCACCTATGATAAAACATGTTTAAGTCATTCCTTGTATTCTGCAATTTGTTCATAGCCTGTTTCTGTACCGAAATTCTTAGACCATTTTGAAATAGTTAAACCTGATATGGTTCTGTTCAAGACATAAAATTTTTCCTTTTTCATATATTTTTCTGTCACTGCTTTACTTATTTGAAGTGTATGTTAGTCCCTGTAGCAAAACAAAACAGTATGTGGTACGTCAAATGTACTTCAAATTATTATTATTTTTAAGAACTTCATTTCTACCTTGCATTCTTTGGCATCTCTGTCTGTTTTGTTCCCATGAAGGTCTGTTGATTTTGTTTGATAATGTTCCTATGTTATCTTCTTCCAGAAGGAGGTTTCCTTGCATGTTTCTCTCTGCTACTTTGCAGGCTGAACCATTTTGTAAAATGGAGGAGAATTGTGGAGATGAAGAGGAGGAAGATAAAGACAGAACATGAAATAAGCAGTGCTTCATTCCTTTTATCATTCTGTTTTAACTTTGAGCACCATGAGCAGTGTTTTCAATTAGCAGCTCTTCTGGGTTGGTATCCAACCTATAGTTAGATGCTGAATTAAGTGGGCCAAATGTTGTGAGCAACTTAATGCCCACAACTGCAGTTTAAGTCAACAGAAGCTGCAAGTGTTCTTGTTCTAATAAATTTAGCTCAGTAAAATACCTGGAGACTGTTTTAGACTGGTCTAACATATGCCAGTTGTAAATGACTTGAGAAAGCTAACGGGACGCTTAAAGACCAGTATGAACAGCTTTGGGTTTTTTTGTTTCTCCTCTTCTGATGACTAAAGCCACTACCATGATAGGGTTTTGGTACAAGAAGGCTTACACTGTATTTCCATATCTTAGTTAGATCATTCTATTTCAAGTATGATCTTCTGTGCATAAGACATATAGAATTTAGGGTCAGTTTTATCTTGGTGATATGATACAAACTAAATGTATTTCTAATTAATGTCTGATATTAAAGCCTTCCTTTTAATAAGTGTTGACACTAAAAAGAGCACATGAACCAACATAAAGAATTAGTAAAATAACGTGGCAGAACATTGTTTTTGCTGTAACAGGAAAAGGATTTTCGCCTGTCAAAACTGAATGAGAGCTAACTTTGAGATCTGTAATCTGTCTGGTGAGTTCAGCAGGAGTACAGTGTAATTTGGCGCTTCAGTTGGTGCTAAGTTGCAGGGTAAAATCTTATAATTGGGGAATCCGTGAAAACTTGTTACAGACCCTGTTTTCTTTTAGTAGGAAGCTATTTTCTAGAAATGGGCATCTGTCTTTCACAGCTGCTAAACTGCCCAGCTGTTGTTACAGCTGCTAAATGTACAGTTGGAGGGTGGAAGAAGAAGAAAATTCCAACAGGCACATAACTTTAAGCAAAACCTTCAAAAAAGATAAGTTTTATTTGGCCAACACCTGGAAATGTTCCAAAGTAAACAGCACTGTGATTTTTATTATACTGATGTAATTAAACCACAGTAATGTTTACATGATAGCAATTAAAAGTTAGGTTTTAATTTCGCTGTTGATATGCAGGCAAGCCACTAGTTTAACTTACTTGATTTATGTTAAAAGAGAAACATCTGTGTGTAGGTTGAGGTTTTAGAATCCTGTCATTTTGCACGATGCCATTGCATGGGTACCATAGACTTGTCTTGCTTTTCTAATTATATGGATAATAGCCATACTTTCCTCTTGCTTTCATTATTAAGATATTTTTAGCAGAAATAGCCACCACATTATCTTTTTTTCTGCACATTTTCTTAGTGAATATTATGAGCCATGGTCCTAAATGATTTTGCAGTCCTTACTTCATTGAAATCCTAAGCACTGTTGACACTTGACTTTTTTGTACTGTTAACTCCCTCTTAAGGCAGAAGAAAGTTAGGTTCTTTCCTACTGGTTTTGAAAATTTCAGACTTGCAGATTTTCTCTTCAGCACTCATGCTGAATTCTGCTTACAAAAGTTGTTACAAGGCAATACTAAAGTGATTTGGAGATGGTATTTAAGACATGCTAGAAGCCACCTGTGCCCAACAGCTGAAAAGCTACTGGCTGTTAGAGCGTACTTAAAAGGAGGCAAAGTGGATTTTTCAGGAGGGAATGGTAGAGTATCTGCAGTAGCAGATGTAGGTGGCTGAGTCAAAATGTAAATATAGCTAATTGGATTAATTGAGCATGTCTTCAAATGCCTGCCTTCTGGGGGTCATAGATAAAGATGAGAGGGACGAGTAGGCAGACTAGAACTGTACCCCAATATATTTTCTGGTACTTGTTTACAGAATTCAGATCTCTCTTTCCCTTTTTCCCTCCACTCTAATAAAGCAAACTTAGAAAGGAGGCATTAGGATGTTTGTTCTAAAGGTCTTTCAATTTTATAGGCATATGTGCATCACGTAAACTGGTTTCTTACATAGGTTTTTTGTTGTTGTTTTCTGGAGGGAGAGTATTGTTTTGGGGTGTTTTTCTAAAGGTTTCTGCTCCTGGAAAAACTTCTTTTTATTCCTCCTTTCTTTTGCCTTCTAGTTTGGCATATGAGGCATTCTAGTTAGTTTTGGTTTATCGTATTTCCCAGAGTAGATACCAGCACTGAGACAGACTTAAAATTTTTCTCCGCTTAATCTCCCAAGAAAGGATCAAGAGAGAACTTTGCTTTGATAAACCACATTCACTTTTGATATGCAGTGGAGACTGCTTGCTGCTGTGCAGCCTTTGTCTATACATTTGAATTCCTAATGTTATGATCAGTCATCACCTATTAAAATGTTAATATTGAAGGAAGTGTTGATGTGTAGCAGCCCTGCTAGGTTGTGCCTTATTCAGGGAAGATGTTTGTTTAATGATTTTTATGTTTGTGGAGTTTAAGCAAATACTTCCATTCTCTTCAGAATTGTTATTATTAAAGTCTTAGCATGGAAATTACCCCTGAAATTACAATGGATTGTATTATTAAAGCCAGTAAAGTAGCACCGGGAGTTTATTTGCCTTATTGACATACTGAAAACTGAGAGAGTAGGAGAAGAAACGAATATGCTTACTTTGGTGAGAGAAATGTGAAACTTGAAATAATCCTGAATGCTACACTGGCATGTACATTAATCTTAATGGTTACCTGACTCTTAGTTTTGAAAAAAGAAAATAAATAGAATTTCAGTTGTAGATAAACATATGTCAGTGTTTACCAAGTTTTTATTCTGACCTTATTTTCTAGTCTTGTAATAAAAAACTCAGAAAAGCAATTCCTTATGATATAACACTGTGATAAACGCATAATTTACACAGAGGTAGTAATTCCAAGGTTAAGAAAAAATACCAGCTGATAGTTTTCCGGGTGGAGTGGGTGGGGATATGGTTTTTTTCCCTCCTTCATGCAGGTGTCAGAGTGCAAATCTTGTGGAGTTGTTTCGTTCAACCTTCCCAAGAAATTCAGAGACCTCAGTATTTATCTGAAGTTGTGTGGGAGTTGGTTTTGCTCCTGTGACGTTTAGCACTACTGTTCCTGGAAACAGGAAAAAGCATTGTATGTAAAACAGCTTGGCTGAGGATAATGATGGTTTATGGTATTTTGATTTGGTTTTACCAAATGTAATGAGAGAATGTGGGCATATAAGTGTGTGTGTGCATAAATGTGTGTGCATGCTTGCTAATTACTTATTGTAAAAAATAAGGTAATTTCTCAAGTTTTCATTCAGACCCCTAGACGTGCAAGCATAACACTGAAAGAACAGAATCATGCATATTGCTGATTACAAAATATGTAGAAATGTGTTTATTAAAATTTTATGCGAGCTGTGAGTTAGATGATATTTAGTACTTTGTCATGAAGTCCCGAGGTCAAGAGATACTAAATCATAACGTTTATTGTTGATAGGTAAAACATACTGTTGTGAGAAAGAGTGCAGACTTGGTAATCTTTTTGATGACTGGCCATAGTACAGGCTGTGCTAAGAGTTGGGCAAAGTGTAGCTGGAAGTTTTGAGAACACCTTGTTCCAGCCAAAATAAAGGAAACTCATTTATGGTGTTTCAATAATGTATCATGTCTCGCACCAGCCTGCTTTCATAAAGACGTGAGAGGCAATTATGTAGAAAAAATGCTGTGTCTTTGTGTGGTTTATTTGACTTAATTTTCAAATAGTGGAAAATGTGGGATTGCATAGCTATAGTATCTCAAAGTGTTGCTGCTGTAGCCTTCTACTCTTGTAGTCGACAAATACAGAAGGGGTAAGTGGAAACTATGAAAGGTGGGGAAGAGGTGAAGAAAACATAAATACTAGGTTGGCGTTGCTCCATGTGTTTCATCTGGACAGGTACAGGGCATGTTCTGCATGTATTCATATATGCTAATCTTGAACGCTTTACTTGAGATCTCTTAGGTCACCACTCAATGTATTTGGGTGGTGAGTTCTGTTTTGCATGTTTCTTCTGAATGTCGTGTGTTGTACACGTCTGAATGGAATGGAAAACACTTAAATATATTTTTCTTATTCTTGCTGTCTGGTTTTCATCTGTATAATTTTCCATATAAAAGTATGGAAGTTGCAGCATGTCACAGAGGCACCAGCTGTAAATGATCAAGCCCAGAAGCAGCCTAGCTGCAGAGAGCTAATAGGTTAATTTACCATTCTAATCACAAGTAATATTGCCCTGAAAAATCAGTACCCCATCTGTAGTGTACACAGTGGCTACATATTAAATTCCATTTGTCAATTAATATTACACTTGTAGCCTTTTAATTAAAAGAGAACTCAGAATTATAGCGATGCTTGGGTTGAACTCCTCTGTGGGGCTAGAAGATGACATTGCAAGAAATGTTTGTTTCTCACTGTTCTCCTATCTTGGGCTGATGATAATTTTGCATGGATGCTAAAAGGCATTTCAGAACCATCAGCAGCTTCTACATGGGTAACTGAGTAGGAGAAATGGCCTAGCCTTCTTAGAGCAGAGTGACATTAAATTGTGGTAAGTGTAGGTTGTCACATGTTGAATATTTTGTTATCACTATTCATAGTAGCCCTTGTCATTCTGGGGACCCGGCTATGGTAGACAGAGAGAATAAACAGTGGTAGCATCACCAGCTCCCACAGCAGTATTTTCAGCCCTGTGCTGTTTGACATTTTTGTTGCAATGCCAGGGCCTCATATTTTCTTGTTTATGTAAGAATTTTCACTTCTGTTTTCAGTGATGCAGAGGAGATCTTGGGAATTTGAATCCCAAAAATTTAGAAATCAGAAGGTGAAGTTCAAAATTATTTTTTGAAGCCAGTCTCAGGGTATTTTTGATATCTGACTTGCAATCTTTCTGAACCGCTAGGAAACACTTCTAGAGTAGTTCTGATTTTTATACTGCCTTCATTTTGGTGGTTTCTGTTACTGCATATTTTCTTCTAGTGAAAGAACAGCCAGAATTTATGTTTAAAATGTGAGTGTCAGAATGTTAAATACCCACGGAAAAGCTAAATGGCTTAGCAGGTATAAGTCATCATATTGATTCTGTTGCATTTTTGCATTCAGGTACAGAAATTTAGCACCCCACACTGGAAAACTTTAAGTGCACCCTTGTTAATAAGCCCACTGCTCCATTTGTAGCAGCAGCAATTGAACCTTTAAGTTTACAAGATTTTGCACTGTCTGATGAAGTGGTGCTAACATAAAATGAAGAGGGCTTTTCTGGGTGCAATGGCATTGATTACTGGTGGTTTGAAATGAGCACTGGAATATAGATGTAGAAGAGAGTTAACTCTTGCTGTGCTATTTTTTTTATCTTTTGTTCCTTGCCATTGTGTCAGCTGGTACACTTCAAGCAGGTAGATGCTAGTGCAGAGAAGACACCAGGCTCTGCTAACCCTGAAACGCCTCATTATTTGGGAGTAATGCCAGGACTAGGCGGTGGCTAAAACACCAGGAAGAGATCTGTAACAACTATTGCATGGTACTTCCCTTGCTAGAAGTTGAGGAACAAGACTGGCGTAGACACAGCCTATCTGAGCACACACATTGCTCGATGACCTTTTCAACCTGTCACGTTCAGATTGCAGAACTTTGTGTGATGGAGACGGAGATCATGGCTAATCATTATTGAACTGGGTGTAGATGGAATTCTGAAATGCTGGTCCTGTCATTCTCTTGAAACAATGACTTCGTTAGCTGCCAGGAAGCTTTTTGGCAGGTCCCCTCGTGTGGGTTCCCTCAGAAAAGTCAGCTGGAGAGTGACCCTCCATGTGACATGGGAAGCATTTGAAGCTCAACTTCCTGGAAGGCTGAGAGATTGTTGTGTTTATCCAGGTAGACCAAGTGCCAAGAATTAATTAGTTTCACCCTGTGCTATGCAACAGAAACACAAGAAGCAGCTCTGATCTTGTGATTGACTGTACAGGTGGAGTCTTGCACTGTGGTGAGGTTTCCCATAATTAAAAAGCTTTAAATCAGAAGTTGGGGATCTATGGTGAATAGGTGAACCAAAACTTGCACGTACCAGATCTTGCAAGCTTCTTTATAAACAAACACTTTGAAATATTTAAAATAAAAGAAGTCATATGCTTTGTTGTTGAGGCTTGTTGGATTTTTCCTTAAGATGGAAGGGGGGATTGTTTGGATTATTTTATTTTGCATTTGACTGCATGAGTGAAACTACACCTGATGCATATTTAACGTAAATGCAAAAAGGATGACAATGTTTTCCCCTGTTGTACTTCTGTTTGTGACTTGCTGGAAACTGGGTTTATTTTATTATTTTAATAAGCTCCTGCTTTTTGTTGCAATTGCATTTCTTGGCACATTCCTGAGGGAAACTAGCTGCCAGTTTGAGAATTCTTCGTAAAAGCAAAGTTCTTGCCTGCTGGGCAAACTGCTTCTGCTGCAAATATAAAATTGTGAATTCTTGGCATAATTCTAATCTAGTAATAGTGGATTGATCTTGGGAAAACAAGTTCCTCTGGCATTTCAAATTTCATGCTGAGCTACAAATGCATAAGATGACTTTTATAATCCTATGCTATATCAAGGAAGACATGCTGGCTAGCTTACACTGAGATTTCTGGTCATCTTCCATATTCTACTTTGTTCCGAAATAACCTCATTCTTTTAATTAAAAGTTACGACATTGTAGTTTGTCAGAGTATTCTGGCATCTTACTGTCAATGTTATTTTTTTTTTCTGTCAGTTCTGTTTTTGAAAAGGATTCAGTCTTTTAAGGGTTGAATTAATTTAAATCCATTAGTCCTGGTGGTTACAGGGATCTCCTTATGGAACACTTGTGGTCAGAAGCTTGTGGTTAAGTGGAAGGAAGTTATGGAGCAAGTTGCTTGCAGGCAGGTTTCCCCTGTTCTTAGTCCACTCTTCTTCACCATCAGTTTTCTCAGAAGGGTGTTTTAGCACGATGTTGCCCCTTAAAGCCCCTTACTTCATGTCTGTGCCCTTCAAGACTGTTGTGAGCACCAGCCCTGTGCCTGGCTTTCATTCAAAGGAGCAGGAGCTTCAGCGCTGGATGGGGACCCAGTCAGCATCTCTCCCTCCATGCTCTCCTACTTGGAGAGCCTCGCTATGCCATATGGGCAGTGAGAACATTCATCATCCTTCCTCAGAAGATTTACCAACCCCAAACAAGCTGTGTTTTCCTCTTGATATCCTTAGCCATCTCTGACATGACGCATGTACAGCATTACACAGCTAGCTTCACCTTTATTATCATCTTTCCTGAACAATCTATATTTGTCTACACCAGAATTCCAGTTATTGTTAATATAGGAATAATACTGGGGTGTGGGTGTGTTACATTTCCAGTTGTTCAGGCTCTTTCTTGATGCTTTGCAGGTCCTTGAATTAAGGTTTAGATGTTTCAGTTGTCTCTTACTGTGTTGATGCAAGGTTTCTTTGGCCAGACTTGGCGCTGCCACATTACTGACTGTGTTGCCTACGCAGCTGTTGCTGGTTTTGCCCTGTCTGCTGTTCTGCATGCTGGTTTTAGTTGTCCATTGCCATGTTTGTACAGGGGTTTTTTTTGCATTTCTTGGTTTAGGTTTGGTCTCTAAAACATGTCAGATTGGATGCCAGAGAAGGCCAGGACTGGCCCAGGAACTCTTCTTTTCATGAATGTGTGTCTCTGTGATCATGTGTCCCTTATCCTAGAGCTTTCTATTCATCCTCCTTTATCTTGCTGCAATGTCTTTCCCTCCCTTAAAAGCCAAACCTGAGGCATTGCATGCTGCATTGGTGAAGATCCCTTGCCTCAGCCTGCATCCATGCAGCTTTGGCTGAGCATGGCAGAGAAAAATAATGAAGCAAGGGTTTGTTAAGGGGTGTGCTCAGACTCTTCTTTTACTGAAATACATGCTGCTTATGCCTCCTGCCAGTATCTGTGCTTGATCTCTGCACTGAATCCTTTTTTTTTATCTAGGGGGAAAAATTTGGGCATGGGAAAGAGGAAGGGTGATTGACACCAGATTCACAGAAATAAATGAAATTGTCAGCAAAAGAGAGCTCTCTGCCCATTATAAAATACTGCATGTCAAATTGATTGATTTTTAATTTTATTGTTATATGTCTCACCAAATAGGTAGAGATAAGCCAAATGTATTTTGACTTCTTTTTTCATTTTATTTTTATCTAGTTCAGATAAATAAATACATTTTCTATATGGCTATTTTTCCAATATTTCCTCTAAAAAGTGACCAGGAAAAGGAATCTACTGTGATGATACAATTCATTACATGTTAGGAGTATAAATACTCAATCTATAAGTTCTCTGAAATAAAAGAGAATGCAGTGCCTTTGGATGGAATCATGCTGTATTTTATCTTACTTACGACTCCTACCTATTATAGAGCTGGAGTACTGGATCCTCTTTTCCCATCAGCTGATAGGTTTATTCTGAAACAACGGTCTGCTACTGCCTGGCTACTGGATTGTCCAGAAGGCTAGAGGTACATTTTTGCTGCAACTGTCATATTTGTGAAGATCTACACTACCCTGAAGTATTTTGCAAATTCAGTGAAGAGCATATTTGAAAATCAGAGTAAATACAACCCATTTATAGGACAATGTCTGCATGCACTGTGACCTGAACTGCCTGGCCAGACTCCAAAGGATTTCCCCTTTTATGTGTGCAGGGGTGCTCTTCGAAATCTGAAAGATAATAATTTTACTACTATAAACTTTTTCAGGTGCCTGGTGCCTTCTACATTTACATCATTTTGGTATCTGAGCACATATACCTCTTAAATATTTTAAGTATCATAGGAGCCCAGAGGGTAGGTCGATGCTCCCATCTGTCTTGCAAGATGTAATGTGACTTTTCCAAGGTGATGCAAGTATTGCAGCAGTAATGTACCCAGGAATGGAGCTCATTGCCATGGATTTCAGTCTGTTTTCCTTAAAACAGATTCTCAGCTTTTAATTTGCCTGATACAACTCAGTTCAGGTTGTTAAGTTTGTGATTATTCAGGGCTGAACCTTGCGTGGTCCATATATACAGAGTAAACAGTTTTTCTTCTAAACAAAATGATGCACTTTCACAGAACTCATAACTGGAAGAAACTGTTATGAACCACTGGCTACCTCCCCACTGTAAGGTACTGCATGTCGGCAAGTAGCTCTGTTTGGGGCCCATGACTTGTGCTTCACAAAAAGCACTTCTGCCAGAGAGGAACCAGCCTTGATCTGAAAACCTAGAAACTGATAGCCTGCTGCCGTCTGCAGCTCCTTGCTGCAGAGAGCGGTCAGTCTTGCTGCTTTCTAATCAGAGCTTGTCTGGCTGTGTCTTGCATTAATTAACCAAATACCTGTCTCTGCTGCCTGAGTCCTCACCATCATTTCCCTGTAAAGGTTTGTGTGTTGTGCAGGTGGACCACCCCTTCAGACAGACTTCAGGGGTGACGGACCGGACTGAGCTGCTAAAATCTGAACTGTTTCCTCAATCTTTTTGGATACCATTTTGGCTCTTTCCTGTGCATCTTCAGTTTTTCAATGTAATTTTAAAGATCTGGAGACCAGAGCTAAACTTGTAATTCCATTTTTGCTCACATTATTTTTTCTGAAAGGATAAAATATATCAGAGGGAGTGTACCAACCCTTCTTGCTATAGTACTGTGCTGGCAGGTCAGGCACAGTCGCTCATGCAGGCTCGCTGCTGGAGCCTGCTGCCAGGTTCAGGCTTGTGGCACTCTGGATGCAGGCTTTCATTTCAGAGGTATGGCCAGAACTTTTCATCCAGTAATTGTCAGTTCTACATTTGTGTATTGTGCCCCTTCCCCTTCACCTTTCCCTTTTTTTCCTCTTCCCCCACCACTGGGGTGGGGGAGCATGTTTTGGATCGTTGTTCTTGAGACCATTTGAAAAGTTGCAGTGATTTGGATCTCTCTGTTATAACCGTTTTGTTCTCATTCATTTCTCTTCCAGTTTAAGTTATCAGCTGTACATTTTTAAATGTTTATTTCCATCATTGATGATTTACACTCTGGAACATCACTCTAAATATTGTGATTTGATGGTATTTTCCTGTTTATGGGTACTTTGGAGATCTGTCAGGTAGCCCAAACATTGATCCTATACCTTACTGAATGGCATAGTTGAGCATGTAATTCAGGACACTGAAGACAAAAGTAGTGGAGTTTGAGGTGAAAAGGGAGTAGTTCTTTTATGTTCAGGCTATTTACATGTGTGGTTTGTTGTGTTCTGTTTCCGACTGTGTATCAAATGTGCTATTCTTTGTGTCTGAAATAGCAGCAGAATAACCTAGTGGTTACTAAGGTAATGAGAACCCACCATTCCCTTACCAATTCATGTAAATAAAGTATGGAATTTAATTTCGCTCTGTGTTACCTGAGGCAGCTCTGGGATCTGATAGAACAAATGATCTTCACATTCTTCTCTGCTTTCCTTCTTATTTTCATTGAAAGATTGAGATGTTTCTCTTTTTGTAAATAAATGATGCTGCCCTGCAGGTGGTGGGTTAGAAAGTAGCCTAAGAATTGCATCTCTTGTCTTGCAGCTGTTTTTTCCTCTGTGACTCAAAATATATTTGTCTTCCTGCTGAAACACTTGTGTAGCATGTGATCAGGATTGAAGATTTGACACCCATAAGAGTTCCTCTCGTTATTTTTCTTGATACACAACTTATACATTTAGTATCTGTTCTTGTGCTATGGATTGCAGGCATAGCATGAGTGTGAATTCCAGATTAATCTTAATCAAAGGAAGGAAGGTTCCTTTCTGATTGTGTATCAAAAAGCAATATGGTAAAAACACAAATTTGCAAATGCAGGGCACCAGTAGATGAGTGGGTGAGATACTTACCTGGTGAAATGATTCTTGACAAGAATTGTCACTGGCCTTGGGAGTGCAGGCAGCAAAGAAGAAATCCAAAGGAGCTCTGACCGCTGTGCAACCAGGCAACACTACACCCCAGACCATCTTGACTTTGTAATGGAAAAAGAGAATCCGTATCAAGGTACTCAGCAGCTAATCAATCACCGTAGTCCACTAGGCTGGGCATGGAGGAATGTATTTCTTAAGTATACAAGGAGTTAGAAGAAACAGCTGAGGCATGGGATGGAGTTGTACTTGAGGTAGGGGATCTAATGTGAGAGAAAGGCAGTTTGTTACGCTGCATTATGGGCCAGCAGAATACTGTTCCTGCTTTTTTATGCTACAGATTGTGAACAAATTAATATCTCAGCCATGTGACATCAAGTCATGGGTCCCTCGCAAATGTAGGTTGCCACAAATAGGATATTTTAGCCTAATAGCTCTTTGCATATCAAGACTTTATATTCCAAAAGCCTGTCTGCTCAGAGAAATAGACCGGGGAGATGAGGTGGACAGCTGGCATAATATGTGGACACTTGAACCTGGAAATGAAAAGACAGCTGCTGGATCTAATTTTAAACGTAGGTCTCGAGCAGATCCCTCTAGATCCTGGTTGTCCTGCTGCAGCAAAGTCATTAGTGAGAGTGGAGAGGCGTGAAGCTGAAGATACTGGTAAAAAGCTTTTGTGAGAAGGGGAATTACCCTTGTTCCAGTTATGGTATTTCCATTTTTCACAGTAAGTATTGTCAGCTTACAGAAAATGTGAGTGGAAATAGTTTCTGGCTGGTACATGCTCTAACACTGCTTACACAGGCAGCTGTTCTGGGTTGTCTTCTCGGGCAGTGGGACTCGCTGCCCTGAAAGCACAAGGGCAGGCAGCGATGTTTCAAATTGGGAAACTATGTAACAGAGTGGTGGGTTTTGTAACATTTTAAAATAATACATGGTTGCAGGATCGGTCAGAAGATTATAAATCCGAGTTTTTACATCAGGTGTCAGGAATGCAGTGGGTATTAGCAGCCATCCGGAGTGCCATCTAGTGGGGCTCTGCAAATCTAGCTTGCTTTGGATTTTAGCAAGTACAAAAATAACCACAAGTAATACCATACCGGTATAATTCTTCATTTAGGATTAGCAAGTTAGACATTTTATTAATTCAGCATCTGGTTAAGTATTTTCAAGTTTCTGTTTTGCTTTCAGAATGCTATTACCAAGTTGGTTTTTTTGTCTTAAAGTGTGACAGTATGGTTCTGCTTTATTATGACTATGATGCTAAAATTAAGGGCTGTGGAAACATTCCTGGTACTCGTTCTCTTGAGGAAGTTAGCTGACCTATGGGAATTTGCAGCAGATGTGGAAGCATGCAGCACATTGCTCCTCTGATGTGAAGGTTCTCCTCTGTTAGACTACTCTGTTAACCACATGATAGGTTTGGAAATAACAGCTTTGCTGGTTTATATCTGCTTCAGGAAAGCAAAACATCCAAACTTTTTAAAGATTTTTTTTTTTGTAACAGAAAGCTTGATGAAATAAGAATAAAGAATAAAAATTTTTTTTTTTGTTTTATTACAAAACTTTAAACTACAACCTGATTAGACATTTATGGACCTTGGTTAGGCTGGAAAAGTTACAAAAATAGAATTGTATTGTTCTAAAGACAGTCTACTTAAACTGGTGTCATTTTCTGATACAGAGAGACAGTCTAAATTAGTTAATGATCGTACTCAAATGTAAGTGCAGTATGCATTTATCTGCCTTTTTTCCTAAGGCAAAGTGGGTAAAACAGAAAGGTGCTTATTCTAAGGTGGCATATAAAGTCTTTGTTGTAAAGCATTGTAAATAGCATGAAAAGAGCCAACAAGACAGGCATTTCAGAGCTGGAGTTGTAGGGTAGAGACCATAAATCACTGAGCAAGAGGCCACATTTCATTTAACCATGCTCCCTAATTTCCTTTCAACAGTATTAGCACAGCTAGTATTAGATTTGTGTTCTATTTAAACCTTCAGCTTTTCTGCCTCCTATACAACTGAATGCTGTTCTTGTTGATTTGACTCAAAGACTTTGAAACGATGGCTGCCAAGGATGGTTTATTTCAGATCTTCTATCCCATGTTTGCTTATCTGTCCTTTCTAAGCATGCATTTTTGTCTGTGCCTCCCATCTAACACTCTTATTGTCAACAGGCAAGTTCAGAGGTACCAAAACTGCGAAAGGAAGACCAAAAAGCACGAAATGCGCTCTTAGCTGATATCCAGCAGGGAACTCGCTTAAGAAAAGTCACTCAAATCAATGATCGCAGTGCACCACAGATTGAAAGTAAGTATGTGCTCCTGAGTAAGGTCCCTGCATGAGCTTTGCTGAACCCTCAGTTGCAGAGACCAGCTGGACAGCTTTCAAACTGACAGGCAGGTTTGAAGTTCAGCAGAGGTCTGCATCTTCATATGGCTTTAGGCTGTGGGGAGGGGACACTTTCTAGACTTGCATCCTGCTCTAAGATCAATAACTATTAACACTTCATAATAAGTCTATAACTAGATATCAACAGGCATTCCTTGTAAAAAAAAAAAAAATAAATCACAAATTATGTAACCCTTGAGAGTTTCCTAATGAAATAATTGCTTAAGTGGGAATTGTTGGCTCTGGCAGAAGAATTTTTCTTTACTAGATGAAAAGAACAAAAAATGCAAAAAAAAATCTGGAAGCATAAATTCAATGTTGTCTAACAGAACTTCTTGTTGGTGTCATTATTGATGTGAGATTGAAAGGCACCAGAGGGTGCTGTGCTCGAAGATGTGGGTCAGGGAATAATGGCAGTTTACTGTACATTACAGCAGTAATTTTCCTTACTGAGCATGCTTAAAGAGGGAAAAGTCTGGTCATGGCTATGTTTGTTGATGCCAAGTCTTAGCAGTCTGAGGGTAAGGATGAAATGACTTTCTTATATACCCTGAGTTTTTGGTTCTTTTTAACAGAACCCAAAGGAACTGACAGAGATGGAGTTAATCCAGTCACTAATAAAGGCGGCTCTCAGCAGCCTCTGGGAGGTTTATTTGCTGGTGGTTTTCCTGTTCTCAGACCAGCAGGCCAGAGAGACATGGCAGGTAAGGGCTTCATTTGCATGAAGAATAGCTTGGGGGAACTGTGATTTGGGATAAAAGTACTTTGGGGTTAGCTTTAGTGATTGATTTTTATTGGGTTTTGATGGGTTTTTTTTCTGAATCCTTAGTTCATCATACGACCATGGAGGGCTCAATTAATAATGTGTTTGAAATCACGTTTGTAGATCTCGGGTGCCTTATTCTCTAAAGTGTAAATAATAAGCTATCCCTATTCTAGATAGGAAAGAGATTGAATAGGTTGTAGAGTTTTAATGGAGACTTTTTACATTAGTTTAATGAAAACTTTTAATTGTGCCTTGAATAGAGTATTGAAATCTGAGCTTATCAGCTTCAGCATAAATGGTAAAGTCATCGTATTTCCTTCCCTCCATTAGCATGTATTTCTATGGTATTGTAGGCTTATGCATTAAAGGTTCGTATTTAAGATTTTTGCCATCATGATTTTATAAAGTACAGCTTTGATCCAGCAAGGTAATATATTGACCTGAAGAAGGTTATTGTTGCCTCACAAAGAGAGGAGGAAGGCATGTGTGTGGGCCCTACTGCTGCTTTCACCTCAAGAAGTGCCAGCATCAACGAGGGGTGACTTTTAGAGTCACAGCAGTGACCCCTGGTGCTCTTGGGCAGCTGGTGCCTGCTCAGGCAGCACAGAGCAAAGCAGGCATTTGCAGGGAAAGACAGAACTTGGCTCTGCCTGTAGGGTTTGGGTTTTTTTCCTGGAAGGCAAGCCCAGGATGCACAGCACTGTTTGTGATAGGGCTTCCTCACGGAGCTTCAGCTACAGTAGCTGCTTTGAGTTGTTCTTAGAACTATGGCCATGCCTATCGGACTATGTGAATATAGAATGAGATGCCTTTTGTGACATCTTGCTTTGTGAAAAATCTTTGACATTTATTCAGGAAAATACATTTTGTAAAGGTCATTAGTCTTTGGGCATTTGCTGTTGAAAAGGAAACGTGTTTTCTGGCAAGCCTTTGAGGCACTACTCTTAAGAACTTGGCTTTTATCCATGGGACTGCGATTTATGTGACATTTGTGTGAATTTTTAAATCTTAAACAAGTACTTAACTTCAAGGATGCACATTGATGCATGTCAGTGTACTTGTGTTCTTTGAGACCTTCTCACAAGGACTCTTGGTTTCTCCAGGAAGGCTCACTGATGTTCAGCGGGCTGCGCCAGGCACATGAGGCTGGTGTGAAGGACCCTGGCCCTCTGCAGAGAAGCAACTTCTCCTAAAACGGTTTCATTTTGCAGAAACTGAGGAACAGGGAGGGGAGCAAGGTCTCTCAGCAGGTCATCGTGTAACTAAGCAGAGTCCCGGGTGCCCACTAGAGCACATCGCCTCCTAAGCCTTGTTACACCCGGGCAACCTGTTGGACACCAGATGTTTTGGGAGAATTAGTTCAATCACGCAGGGTGACCACTGGGGAGGGGAAGAGGAAGAGCTTGCTCTTTGCACTGTTTGTCTGAGGAGAGGGAACGGAATCCTGCAGTGTAACATGCGATACCTGTTTTTCAGCTGGGAGGACTGGGCAGCTTGCTGGGGTCCGAGCAGCGGCTCCCAAGCCCTCCGCCCCACCCAGCAGCAGCGCCGCAAGGACGAGCAGTAACCCGTCGCATCCAGCCGAAGGCCCGAGGGCAGCTGG
>JAVJGI010000050.1:108227006-108274210 GCA_035590275.1 Ibycter americanus | reverse complement strand
TCCAACAGACTCTCCTTCCCACCCTCCCCAGCCTTTAGCAGCGCTCCCAGCAGTGCTGACGTGCCTCCTCCGCTGCCCCCCAAGTCTCCCCACCTGCTGTCGCAGCTCCATAAGCCCAGCAACATTCAGTCGCTGCCGCTCCCTCCCACCCCCGGCCTGCCGCAGCCCCCAGCCCTGGCGGAGCCCAGGAAGAGGAGACCCTGCCGGGCCGCAGGTGAGAGCAGGGCACCCCAAGGGAGGCTGTGTCTCCCTTTGGCTAGCGGGGAAAGCCCACTGGTGGCGGGAGGGCTCGGGGGGTGGGTGGGGATGAAAAGCACAGGTAGCAGGAGGGCAAGGACCATCACAGGAGGAATACCTGTAGGTTGCACGGTGTGTAATGCACGTATGAGACATCAGGCTCTCAGCACTGGGCACAGCATATAGTTTCATCTGTGGTTCTTGGAAGTAATGTGCTCATCAGTGAAAGCTGTGTCTCGGGAGCGCTGGGCTGCTTCTTGCTTTTGTGTTGGCATTGGCGCACCTCCAGCAGTGCAGTGACTGAGCTTGGGAGCGGTCACCCAACAGTCACAGGTAGGGCAGTATATACACCACGTCTGCCAGATCTGCAGCTGCTTGAGTGCTAGTGCTCTGGAGCAATATTGGCCATGGCTGGGAAACATTATAGGAGAGAATAAAACAAAGATGGGGCAGCTACAGCCACAGATGAGCAAAGGCAAATACGGTTGCAGCCTTCTGCTCTTCAACAAGGACAAGCAGCCAGTGCCCTCCATGATCAAAGTGGTAGGGCCAAAGGTTTCCATGACTGCTTGGGAAGTGGGGACATTAGCTAGTGTTGCCTTGAGCAGATTGTAGAAAGAATTTTATTAGAATTCTCTGATATAATGAAGATCATTAAAAAAAAAAAAAAAAAAAAAAAAAAGACAAGCCAAAAAAAGAACCAAAATGAGCCTAGATCTGTGTGGGTTTGAGAAATGGAGACAGCTTACTTAATAAGCAACATCTGAAGAGAATGTTCTGTACCCTGTATTTTAGCAGCCACGTCAAGAGAAAGATTACTGGTTCCCTTTGACAGCCACGGGAAAGGCTGTTTAAGTGCAACAGATCAGGTGCTTCATGACGGTGATTAATGCTGCTCAGGAACTGTCTGATGAACTGTTATTTCATCAAGATGCCTGTTTCACATGGTGGTTCAACTTTTGAGGTTTCCCTAAAACCAGCCTGCCTTTCTCATGGTTATCTAGTGGGGGAAGCAGTTTTGAGAGGCTCCTGACTTGGAGGCCCTGGGCTCCCTCCCCCTTACCCAGTTCTTGTGGTAGGTCTGCCCACAAGATGTAAGCTTGGACAGCTCTTGCAACTCCTCAGTGAAGTGCACAAGAATAATGGTAATTCCACTGTGTAGCTGCCGAAGTATCAGGAAATTAATTCCTTTTAGATATACCATCTAGTGTGGTTGGTTTTGGCATATTTTTTTTTCCTTAAAGAAACTCTTGTTCTTGCAGAAGTGGAAGGATAATCTTCCCCTCCAGACTGGGACAAAACCATACTTCAGAATATCAGACTTCCTCTAGAACAGCAAGCCCCAGCCAACTCCAATAGAGACTTTTAAATTTAATAATGCTATAAATCCATGATCAGGCTTGACAAACAGCAACTATGAATGCATATAAGTTTGCCCCCAAATACTGTATTTCTTCTACACTCCCTCTGCTTTTGTGCAAAGCTTACTGTTGGGTTTGTTAAGTCACAATGATACTTATGTACTGGTCTGCTGCTTCTTTTCAAGGAACTGGTGCTGGGAAGCTAGTCACACCTCCACAGCCACCAGCAAGATCACCAACAACTGAACTTACGAGCAAGTCTGGAGTCTCGGCCTGGGCTACAGCTCATGACCCATACCCACCACTTAAAAATGGAAATATGCACATCATTGGTAATATCATCTAAATTAGGTCTCTTGGTTAACAACTTTAGTACAAAAGCCTGCGTGTATCTCAGACCTCAGAAACTCATTCGAGACTTTCTCATGGCAGTAACAGGGTAGTATAACTAGACCCATTAGAAACATTTTTGTACTACCTTAAATACAATGAGATAAAATCGTGGCTTTTTCACAAAGGTTTTGAATCATCCAGTAGACAAGAAAAGCATGCACTACCTGCAAAATTATTTAGGAATGTGAAAAGTTGCTGTAGTGTGCTTATATTACTATTCTTAAAACCAGTTCATGAACATTTAGTAGCTTCAATCCTATAGAGCAAAGACTGCTAAGAATTATTTTTGTGGTCTGATGAAATGGCCATTCATTCTTGCTTATACTTAAATGGCTTGAAAACCACCTAGGAATACCTCTATTAACCCAGTATCATCAATGCAGAAAACAGGAATGGCAGCCAGAAGCTTAACTTCAGTTAGTAACAGGCAGTGTTTGCAATTAAGGCAGAAAACCTGGATGGCTCACAGAAGTACTCAAGATTTGTTTATATGGAATGAGCCACTATCAATTCCAGGGAAAAAAAAGAGTCAGCATTTTTAATTGAAACTACTTGTGGTAATTTTTTTTTTTTTTTTTTAAAGTAACTCTCCAACAGCAACTAATGTTTATTTCCCTAAAACTTCCCAGATGACTTTGAATCTAAATTTACTTTCCATGCTGTGGAAGATTTCCCCCCACCTGATGAATTCAAGCCGTTTCAGAAAATATATCCCAGCAAGATAGCTAGAGGTAAGTGTGTAAATATAAGATGATCTGATGATTACCCAACGGGATTACGAACAGGGAGTGAAAATAAAGAACAGAAACCACCATTAACATGAAGAACTGGGCTGTTAGCAGAGGCACTGAGAGGAATGGGATTTGTTACGGTGGTAACAGGGACCAAAGATATAATGAAAAGCACTTAATTAATTACTTTAAAGTCTTAGTAGCTAAAAATAAAATTTGTGGCCTGAAATGCAGTCTTTGTTCTTTAGATTGTTGAATTTGCAGAGCCCTTTATGTTAAAAACGGTGATGTCACATAAACAGACCTAGGCAGCTAGTGAGTTGGGGTTTTTGTTCATGAACTTGTGAAATCACAAAAGAAGGTGACTTGATCCATGTCTCCCATCACATGTTTTGATTTAAATCCTATGCATGGTGTTTTACACACCTGAATAACAATGAATGACTTAGTACCTGAACCTTGCCAGCAAAGTAATGAATGATTGAACCTTGCTTTTTTTTCTGCCCCCCACTTAACTGAGACACTTGGTATCAGGTTACTGTTGGCAGAGCAGAAGTTCACCTCTCCGGCTTTGAAAACTGGTAGTGGAAGGTGCCAAGAGTTCTCATGCCCATACTCTGATTTTTATAAAACCCAGTCTTTTCTGTATTATTAGATCAACTATTTATCTCCAATTTTTCATGAATTTTTTGGTTTCCATGCCAAGGTACTTTGCATGACTTTTCACAGCAGCCTTAGTCAGTCTAAATCATCTGCTGTATGATCTGATCAAAGACTTTTTACTGGAGGGCTACAGAGCATAAGCAATATGTATACATGTATCAGTTCAAGGGTGGAGGATAAATGCAGCATCCCTGCTGCAGAACTGCATCCAAAATACATATTAAAAAAATGTGTCTATCTCCTCTCATTAAACCTGTCCTGTCTATTTACAGATCCCTCTAAAAATCCTCCGTTAAGAACACATGTGAGATAAGAAGAGTCTCCTGATGCTCTCTGGATTAGTATTAAAAAAGAACATCATCAAGATCATATATAAAACAGAAGTGGTCCCCATTACAGTGATAGTGATTATATTTGAATTGCAAATGCTGCAATGTTAACATTTCTATAAACTGGAAAAGTGATATAAATGATACTTTTTGAACTGGCCTTACATACATACTTACAGGAATGTTAGTACAGGCTTTTAAATTACTGTATATAGGTGGGTTTTTTTAAGCAAAGCAGCATAACATTTAAATTCTTTGTAGTGTTGAAACAATTGTCATTCTTATCATGCTGACAGATGTTACCTCAGAATACTTTTTGCATTGTGTCTGTAGTTCATTTTCCCCCTTCCGTCATAATTTTTAAATATTTTGGAAATTCTCCAGTTCATTTTTCAATGAACTCTCAAAAACATGCTACCTTTAGTCTCTTTGTATATTTCTTCACTTCTTCTATCCTGCCTATCCTCAGATTGCAGCAGAATGTCACTTTCATGAACAGATGGGCCCACAATCCTTTTCTCATCAAGCGTGAAGAGGAAAGACATGACAAGGAGCTGTGGCTGCTGTTGAGCCTACCTCCTACTGATTACAGATCCTTATAGGATCTGAAGAAGTCCAGCTGGACGGGGCGGTCACGGACTTGACAAAGATGACAGAACTTTTCCAAACTGGAGGAGAAGACAGTTCTACTGTAAGAAAACAAAAAAATGGCGTGTGTGAATACACGTGCCAAAAAGTACCTATGTAAGGGCAAATGTGCTGTTTTTTCCAGCTGGCAAAGTGGATATTTACCATTTGTGTGACAGATTGTTTTTACCCAGCAGTTAGGAGGCCTTTGGATGAGGGGTTAAACACCTACGTTTTCAACAGGCAACTAGAACTACCGTTGTTCACCCATAGCGTGGTGAACACTGAGGATTCATTGTCCCAAATACACCAAATGGAACAAGCAGTCCACAAAGTGGTTGTTCCCTTAAATAGAGCTAGTTGAAAAAAGTAACAACAGTGGATAAGACTTGAGCTTCTGCTTTCAATATGCAGCCTGGGCTAAGGTCTTTGTATCACAGGTGTTCAGATGTAGTCATAATATGTCTATTTCCAGCAAGAATTACCTTTATTCTTGTGCATTTCATTGCATTAGTAAAACTATTGCCAGCAGGTTGAGGGAGGTGATCCTTTCCCTCCGCTCAGCACTGGTGAAGCCACACCTGGGGTACTGTGTCTAGTGCTGGGCTCCCCATGGACATGCTGGGGAGAGTCCAGCAAAGGTCCACTAAGATGATGCAGGGATTGGAGTATCTCCTGTGAGGAAAGGCTGAGAGAGCTGGGACTGTTCAGCCTGGAGAAGAGGAGGCTCAGGGGGATCTCAGATGTGTATAAATATCTGAAGGGAGGGTGCAAAGAGGATGGAGCCAGGCTCTTTTCAGCGGTGCCCAGTGACATGACCAATGGCAACGGGTGCAAAAATGAAACACAGGAGGCTCTGTCTGAACGTCAGGAAACACTTTTTCACTGTGAAAGTGACCAAGCACTGGCACAGACTGCCCAGGGAATGTTGTGGAGTCTGACTCCTTAGAGAGATTAAAAAGCTGCTGGCTGTAGGTGGCCCTGCTTAATCCAGGGGGTTGGACCAGATGACTTCCAGCCATCCCTTCCAACTTCAACCCCTCTTTGATTCCCCTTCTTACAGCTTTCCTGGGTTCCTGCACTTGGGTCACAACAACCCTATGCAATGCCACAGGCCTGGGGAAGAGTGGCTGGAAAGCTGCCCAGCAGAAAAGGACCTGGGGGCATTAGTGGACCGCTGGCTGAATGTGTTCTGGCAGTGTGCCCAGGTGGCCAAGAAGGCCAACAGCATCCTGGCTTGTACCCAAAACAGCGTGGGCAGCAGGACTAGGGCAGCGATCATCCCCCTGGTACTCGGCACTGGTGAGGCTGCACCTTGAACACTGTGTTCAGTTTTGGGCCCCTCACTGCAAGACAGACATTGAGGTGCTGGAGCGTGTCCAAAGAAAGGCAGCAAAGCTGGTGAAGGGTCTGGAACACAAGTCTTATGAGGAACAGCCAAGGGAATTGGGATTGTTTAGCCCAGAGAAAAGAAGGCTCAGGGGGGACTTTATCAGTCTCTACAACTACCTGAAAGGAAGTTTTAGCAAGTGGAGGTGTCAGTCTCTTCTCCCAAGCCATAAGCAGATAGGACAAGAGGAAACGGCCTCAAGTTGCACCAGGGGAGGTTGAGGTTGTATATTAAGAAAAATCTCTTCCCTGAAAGGGCTGTCAAGCACTGGAACAGGCTGCCCAGGGCAGCAGTGGCATCACCATCCCTGAAGGTATTTAAAGACATGTAGGTGTAGCACTTAGGGACATGGTTTAGGTTAACCATTGGAACTGATGACCTTTAAGGTCTTTTCCAACCTAAGCAATTCTATGATTCACCAGCTTGAAAAGGACATTTCTGTTCCAGGGCAAGCCTGGTGCTAACAGCCAAGCTATTTACAGTTACAGCATTAACTTATATAACGGCCATAAATTCCCCTCAGCTGTAATAACATTATAGATCACAGGTGAAGATCTTTCACCATGGTTATGCCTTTGAACAAAACTATTTGGAAAAGACAGGTAACTGCATCTTCACATATTTCTGCTTTTCTCTTGGTTCTTGCAACAGTTCAGTTACGCTGTAACTCCCACACACATGCACGCTCATGGTGTGGAGATGGTGCAAGGGTGAGAAGCTCTTCACCTGTAGGACTAAGAAAGGATCATTAGTCTTTTTCCAGCCTATTATGATGCCTTGCTCTATGTCATGTGAAAAGAAAAAAAAAATAGTGATGCTTTGACCAATACTTACTGTAATTCTTATAGTTACTTGATAAATATGCATGAATATTAATAAGCAGGGGACAGCATATACATTGCTTCTCAAACAACTGGAAAAGTTTAATACCGCTTTAAAGAATATTTTGTTATAGTACTATTAAAGGTGACTTACTGTTGGTTCTCATTTGTTCTGGAACTTGTGTATTGCTCTGTAATAAGTACCTTCATATGGATTTTAAAACTACTTAATGCCAGACTACCTCCCAGAAAAGATCTAAAGGAGAAAAAAATTTTACTCCTGTTTTTGTTATGATTAGGGGTATTTTAGAAGCAAACACCATCTTTCGGGGATTAAATCAGAAAGACTCTGCATATTTGCAAGCATTGGTGAGATGTTATTTCCATATATACTGGATTGTTGTTCAAGATCCATTGAAGCTTCTGAGGTTGCTATGACCTGGAGATAAGAGAGAATCACACTGGCTGACACCCAGTGGCAGCTGTTCCATTAGTCCCACTATGTCCTTCCACTGAGCCACAGATGTGCTCAAGACCACTGGAAGCTTTAAGGTCATGGGGGTGCTCTGGTTCCTCAAACCGGTAGGACTAGCGATTGCACTCAAGCATGTTGCTGTAGCACGGTTTTTTGGTTTTTTTTTCCAAAAATACACTACCCAGCTGAAGTAAAAGCAACATAGTATTAGAAAACTACTACCTGGATCACTGTGCTCAAAACAATTTATTAGTTGTGTCACATAAGCAGTTTCAAATAAGGACATAAATTTGCATCAGATAACTGCAAATGTTGGTTTCTTCTTTCTTAAAAAACAGGCAAATACGATACATGTTTTTAGCAGGAACACCCTCTTCTTTCATCTTGCCTCCCTCCCAACTCTCAAAGCTTAGAGATCAGAGTTGTGCAAAAGAGCTGTGTGAAGTGGTAAATCCTAATTTTAGCCCTCTGGATGGGGCAATCATTTTATCCCTGTTCTCCCCTGGTTCACAAATATCCACTTACTCCTGCTGGGATACAAAGTGCTCAGCAAGCAACAGCTCATAGAAGCAGTTTTGAAGTTCAACACAGTGTGCGTTAAGTGTACTCTGATTAGAAGTATTTTCATTCAAAGTACCCTTCCTTTCCTAAAGTGCATTTCTTGGGAAATCCATTTACTTCAATTGTGGGCAGTGGGCAAAAGCACACTGCTCTTTCAACTGGCTTCATCCAGCACAACACCCTTTGAAATGAAATGTGCTCCTTGCAGTCCCTATTCCAGCTAGGTAGATAGAAGATAAGTTTTAGGGTTTACTTGCCTATTTTCTCCTTCCCTTGTCTCCATTTTCAGAATACCTAGACAAAGGAGCTGTTCCTGTAATAGAGAGCATGGGAGGAGTGTATTTTGAATGGGAAGATTATTAGGTAGGCCATAAGAGAAAATATCTTCACTCTTGTTTTCTGTAAGTGAAAAGGCCCAATGTTTTCTTGTCCAATTGCCAGTTGTCATATAAGGCAATACCAAAGTAATGAGTCTGAATGGAACAATTTCATAAAAAAAATTTCTGAGAATGCACTGTGCCAATATGGCAATGACTGTATTTCCCTAATGCACAACTCTTCACCATTTCAAGTCGGGGTGTTGCTGCCTTCTAATGAGCTTTTATTTCCTCAATACAAAACTCCATGGTTCCTCACCTTCCCCTTCCCTGAACAGGGAAGGATTTTAACTCCATACGCTAACTTCCACTTAAAGATATGGGTTTCTTGTCTGAACCTCCTGTTAAAAAAAAAAACCCAACCAGCTTCTAATGACACAGGAAGCAGTGTTTACTGGTTTAATTCTTAAAATGTTTACCTTATCCCACTTCTACAAGAAGAAAATACATGAAAAGCAGGTCTGTCTGTAGGACTGTCAAGGAAGGGAAGCATGCTGCAGAACCGCACTTAATACAAGGAAGCGTAAGACAGCCATTTCCAAGCCTAACCAGTTGGACTGCCACACCCACCAGTAACTCACTGGTACTTAGTGGATTCATCAGCCATGTATGCTCATGTGCCACTGAGATTACTAGGAACTCTTCAGCAGTACAAAGACAGAAAGATGGAGAATAGCCAGGTATTGATCAATGTCCTGCATCTATTCCCTCAAAAAATTCCAAATGTATATAAATATAGCACCTTATTAATTGCATCTTAAGAACCAATAGGTTATGTATAGATGTCTTAGGCATCCAGGCTGGCTCTGCATTTTAGTACTCAGTACAAAAGCAGCAGCCAGGTGCATTACAAACACAGGCTTCCCTAAACTGGGTGCAGGTGAAAGCAAAACTTAACCCAGGGGACCTAATTCTGCTGATTTGTACAAGGATAACGTCAGGTGCTGAGTTACCGTAACAAGATATGCCCACATAAGGCCAGTACAGCAAGGCCAAGAACCAGGACTTACCTTCCTGCCCCCTCAGAACTGGGATTTCAACGCTACCATTCTTTATGTGAATTAGCAAAAAGAGAAAAATGCAAGTCAGCTTTGCTGCAAGCCTAGTCCTGAGCAACAGAGGAAAAAACATTGCTTTCAATGACAATATGGCAGTTAGCCTGATGAAGTTAATCTTTGCTTTAATTGGTTGCCCAACATACACATTTAAACATTCTGTACTAAATTAGCCAGCATGCACACAGTAATTGGACCAGTCAGTGACTTCCTCCTTTCACTATATACATACACAAACAGAAACACCACAAGATTGGACAAAGGAAAGCAATTTGTTAACCAGATACAGCTAGCAAGTAACATTTTTTTCCTCTATAAATGTTTTTCCTGCAAATTCACAAGTGTGAAGACTTTCTTTCAAGGCTTGAAGAACTTTGCAGTCTTCCAGTGAAAAGGCTAACAATAGCCACCATAGCTGAAATGAGATAAAATTAGTTTAAAATCCATTCCAAGCAAGAGTGAAATTGAAAAAAAACTGCCTGAAAGGTAGCATAGGGAAAAGGGACTTGGCAGACAATCCAAGCAGATGCACTGAGGTAGAAAGGTGGCTTTGGACCCGATTCTGAACACCCTTAGCTTAGTGTAAAAGAGAAGGAGAAGGATCAGAATCGGATCCAACATTTCACATTCACTGATACCTGCTACCAGAAACTCAGTATCTGAAGAATTGAAGTGTTTGCTTACTTTATTTGAAGAACTTTAGTTCTGTGTCAACACAGTCATAGAAAAGATCCACTACTTCAGCAGGATCCAGAACCTCTGTACGAGTAAGGATATCTTCCATTGCTTCTAAGCCTTGTTTTTCAAGGTCTAACATAATCCTCATCAGTTTCTGGCCTTTATCCTAAAGGCATGAAGCAACCAAACTCAATTAACCAGCAAACAGGCTCATTAAAGCATTTTACTATTCTCTTGTGTTTGGGAGATCTTTTGAAGTATGTTTAAAAATGAGAAAGCCTTTCTCAGCACAAACTATTTCTGTTAATAGTTTTTTTGATGGTCAAAGGCTAAAAGGAACAGTGCTGGACACTTTATGCATTAAAAAAATAACAAAGAAGGAGTTGCTAAGTTTAAAGCAGAGAAGGATGATGGATAAAAAAATAGAGGAAAATGGTATAAGGCTTGTACACGTGATAAAAAGGTAAAGCAACTTAAGCCTGTAAACCCGCAAACAGAACTATATAAGACTGGAAGCCCCAAGGACTGTACAGATGGTGATATGTACACGTGTATTCCCCTCACACCATCACCTGCAAGATTATGATTAGATCTGAAATGACGTGTAATGTAACAGCATTAAAACTCCAGATCCCAGGGAAGCCTTTGTGTGGCATTTAACTTACTGCTCTTGTTTCTGGGCAGGAAATTCACTCCTGAAGGTGGTGTCATTTTGTTTTATCCATATGTTATTTAAAGTCTGTTGTTGTTTGTTTTTTTTTTTTAATGGAGAAGTGCTGTTTGTTTTGCTTGCAGCTTTATTCCAGGAAAAAAGGCATTTAGAACGAGTGATGGTTCTGAGCCTTCCAGGATTTATACCAGCATTTGTGCAGAAAGAGTAGAGCACCTAAGCTAAGGTTTAGGCTCTCAGGTGGGCAGGTTTTATAGCACAAAGCCTGACTAGAAACTACCTTTCCTTTTCTACCACAACTTTTGGTGTCACAATGCTATGGGAGCCAGCTGCGCATTGAGTCAGCATTAGCACAGTGGCCACAGATTTTTAATCAAACTATTCCAAGGGATTTAAAAAAAAAAAAAAAAAAAATCACATCTAGCCAAAACTGCATTTAAATAAAGTTTGTACTAGCAAAGATTATCATGGTTTCCTTAATCACTAATGGATAAGTCTGAATGCTGTTACAGTCTTAGCAAGACTCCAACCTATGCAAATACACACAGAGGAAAACTGCAGAGAAGCAAGCCCTCTGTGGAAGTTCAACATGACTATGCTGGTCTTCCACAAATTGCCCAAAATACCAATACAAGCATGACTGGCATGCCCTGGTGCTCTCTCCCTCTGTTTTACTTCCTTATAATCAGTTATCCAGTTTACTGCTGTAGTTGTAATTGCAAACGTCAAAGAACAGCTACTGGACTACTTGCACTATGACAACAAAAGTTGTATTTCAATCAGTTGGAAAAGCTGCACAGAATAAGCCCCTTCCTGTCTTTCTTTATTCCCGTAAGAGATCTTCAACAATTTACACTGGAAGGTTTTCAGCCCTCAGGTACCTGTTGCATGGCATTGGAAACTGTCCTTTCTTCTTGCATGGCAATTTCAGTTAATTTTTACAAATTAACAGAAATGCATTACATTGACACTTGCAAAACTGTCATGTGCAAATTATTCCTTCAAGAAAAAACCCTCAAACTATGTAGTTCTTAATTTAGCATATAATTTAAATTACAGCGTTCCTGCCATCCTATCATATAATTCTGATACCATGTTTCATTAGCATCCAGTGTTCAATAATCACTTAAAACGACTATATACACAATGAGGATTGAACAAGCTAATCAGCTTGTCAGTTTGACTTTTCACTTTGTAAGAGAAACAGAGCAAAGCAACACTCTCAGGATAACTAAAAAAAAACTACACAGAATAGTTTGTCCTTCAGAGGGCATCATTCTTCAAGATAAACTTACAAGGATTCTAAGAATATTCAGAAAACATTTTTCAGTGAGTGAATTTGAAGTAAATTATGGATTTAGGAATCTACATTTACTTCTTTAATTCCAGGTCCCACAGCTCTTACCTGATCATTCTCAAGGAGAGATCGAGCCCATTCATGCGCCTTGTACAATTCATGCCTGCGATCAGGTTTCTCCTGGAATCGAGGTATCTTTTTAGCAGGATCATCATTGCCAAAAGAGGGAGACTGTACTTTTGGTACTAATTTTACATCATCAACAAAAATAAAGGGTTTAAATATGGACCTGAAAGAAACAAGAATTACTGCTTGCAGTAATAAGAGAGATTTTTATGTATGTTATTGAAATGTTCACCAGGCTATTTTAAAACAACATATAAGGAACAGCATAGGTAATTCATCTACACTAGGCACAGACTAGGTTAGAGAGTTGGTACTGGTCACAAGCAAAATAAATCTATGTGCTTCAAAAGAACTGGGTTTGCCAATTACTGTAAAAATTTATTATCCCTTTTTATCTATAGGCTTCTTTGGTCTCTGTCCTGGTTTCAACTGGGATAGACTTAATGTTCTTCCTAGTAGCTGGTGCAGTGCTGTGTTTTGAATTTACTATGAGAATAATGTTGGTAACACACCGATGCTTTAGTCGTTCCTAAGTCGTGCTTACTCTGAAGTCAAGGACTTTTCGGTTTCCCATGCTCTGCCAGTGAGCAGGTGCACAAGAAGCTGGGAGAGCGCAGAGCCAGGACAGCTGACCTGAACTAGCCAAAGGGATATTCCATACCACAGAATGTCATGCTCAGTATATAAACTGCAGGGAGTTGACTGGGAACTGCCAACTGCCGCTTAGGGACCGGCTGGGCATCAGTCAGTATGTGGTGAGCAATTGTATTGTGCATCACTTTTCTTTCTTGGGTTTTATTTCTCTCACCTTTTCATTACATGTATTATTACATTTTACTTAATTTCAATTATTAAATTGTTCTTATCTCAACCCACAGGTTTTACCTTTTTCCAATTCTCCTCCCCATCCCACTGGGGGGAGGGTAGTGAGCGAGCAGTTGTGTGGTACTTAGTCGCAAGCTGGGGTTAAACCACGACAGCCTCCTTTCATGCTAATTCTGACACTTATTCGGAAAAGTAGCAGTGTATTTTCCTCTCCAAGTTTTTTAAAGAAATCTCAGCATTCAGCCTCACATCATTTTTTGTCCTCTGTTCACAATGCCATCTTTTCTTCTCTTCCCAGATTTAATTTTCATTAAGATCACAAACACATACTTGTGTGGAGCAGGGAAGATTAAAGATTACATACCTTGCTCAATATCAGAGGATTTGGCATATAACCAGCAGCACTTTAGAATTTTATGTCAGGGGCCGGGGCAGGGTGGGGGGTAGGGAAGACATAACTACCAATACTGTGACACTCCTCAAACTACTTCAACACTCAGTTTGGATCTAAATTCCAGAAAGAGAGAAAGAGAGAGACAGCAAAACCCCAACAATGTAGGATTTTAATTCCTGAGAATCTGAAAGTAGGTATTGGCAAGTGCATGGAGAAACGGCCTTCCTTCCCTTTAGATACACAACAACACAGCACCCTGCATTCTGCAGTAAAGAAGCTGCCAGAAGTGCAAGACCTCTGTAAAACAGGCTTAATAACCACTGCCTGCATACGGTCAGCAGGTTCCTTGCTGCTACCTCTTCCGTCACTGTCACAAAGCCTTGCTGACTAAGAGTTTATGTGACTCACTAGCTGCACTTAAAATAATGCTTCCTTTTTCATGCATGAGAGTATAATATAAAGCAAGAAAGGCCTCTAAACTTTTTTTTTCTTATAGCTAGACTTTCCACCTTTAAAAAGGATAGAAATCCCACCAAAACAATTTGAAGTCTTGCTCCTTTTTATCTCAAAGTATTTGCATCAAGTCAAAGAAAAGTTCTGGTAAGCAAGCTCAAATTTCATACTTAACCCTGAAGGTTTGAGTTGCATAATGCAAGGTGGGTGGAAAGTCCCTTCTGCACAGATGACTTCTGTAGCCCTCGGTAGAATCTAATGTTTGCTACCACTCTTCTTATAGGAATGACTGTCAGCTGTTCAAAGGCACCATTTTCTCCTCCCCATGACCTGTCTACCTCAACACAAGTGGCAGATCTCCTGAATAACTGCAAGTGGTTTAGTTTAATTTCTTGTGTTTTAAACAGAATCCACCTGAAATTCACAAATAATTCATTAGTTCTTTGATGATCTGGCCCATGACCCTTATCTCCTCTGCTGCAGCTACAGAAGACCTCATGTAAACCAACTGGAAATTGTCCCTCCAATAAAAAAATATACTTGGGATACCTGTGATTTGCAGATGTTTTGCTCTGTTAACATTTTGCTGTCATACAAGGCTACCTAGAGTACACACACCCTCCTTGCTAGTTATATACTCTATTTGTTTCAGTTCTGCACCCACCTGTCCAAAAGAAGTGACTAAAATGGTCCACAACCTCATGACCTCAACAGGAACCCACTGGAAGGCAACTACGCTAGAGTAGTAGTTCCTGGATCCTCCCTAAACTGCATTTATTCTAGAAGCTCTGAATTTAGGCAAAGTTCCAGATCGGGCCTTTCAGCCCAGTGGTGTCCATTTAGAATTGCAGCAAGATGCAGTTCAGTAACACAGGACTGTGAGACTGCACACCAACAACTATTGCTTTTATTTCTGGTTAGCATTCGGGTAGCAGCATTTGTTTAGTATCTTTCAACCCATCATCTGCTCTGCACCCAGGGAACCCCAGTGCTGCGGCTTACCTTGAAGGGTCTGGTGTGCCAGTGAAGTAATGAACACAGGGAAAACTAGGGTCCTGAGGCAGAACAGACACTATGCTAGCTGTAGTAAGGAAAGATTCAGAGTCCACACAGACACCACTATCCTTGTCACGCAGGATATCAATCATAGCTTGTGCAGAAACGTCACCTATATGGGGGGGGGGGGGGCGCAAAAAAAAAAAAAAAAGTCCTGAGTGTTCTATGGTTTACACCCCAGGTAAGGATTTTAGCCTGAATGAGCTTCGGCCTGATATGACCAGTGACACTCAACATGGGCATGTCACAAATCCCAGTTAATGGTTGCTATTTAAACAATATAAACCCAGAATGGACTTGCCTAGCTAGTAGAAGAGAACAATAAGAAGCATTAATTAGGCATTACAATTGCTAGGTAGGGAGAAATGTAATTAAAAATATATTTTTCAGGAAGAAGGCCATCATGTCTGTAATACTGCTTTACCAATCACTACGAACAGACTACTTACATAAACCACCCATTTTCCTCTAAGAAGCTACCTCTACCCAAGCCCAGGCAGAATGGGAGCACCCTTATCTCCCACTTCTCATCTATTTCCATGAGCTCTCAGTCAAAATTTTGAAACATCATCTTGACTTCACAGGGCGTTACAGCAATAGACCTAGACACTGAGATTTTTTCCAAACCAGTATGTACAAGAACCCCCTGTTCTCATTCTATTCCTGCCTGTGTCTTATCACAGCTTTTTCCATGTTTTCTTGCATTACCCCTTTGGCAGGTAGGACTTCTTCCCCAGCAACTTGGAATGACCCAGCAGTCTGCAGGATTTGCAGCCATAATCATCTGTCTGTAGGGGCCCTCAGGCTTTTTAGTACTATAATCCAGGTTTATTAAGACCTTTTACCTATGGTCCTTCAGAGTTACTGTATCTGCCTCAGACACAAACACCATGTAATTTTATAGCCTTAGCAGGAACTCTGCATTGCAATAAATAACCTCTACACTCTCCTTGACATTTGCCAACATGTGAAAATGCTAACAATCTAGTAAATTCAAATCTGTAGTAAAAGGCTTTTTATAAAAGGACAACGTACCATTTTTTACACATGAAAGAGCAGATATGTCAGCCATGCACTGCTGCAGGCTGGTAATTTCAGGGCTCTTTTGGCCAGCTGCAGTGAACTTAAGTCATTAATGAATTCTGGTCTGGAAATAAACCCTTCCTTTGACTGATGGGAATGGGCACATAGTCTGTTCCAGTAACTTTGTTCTGCTCCACAATGAAAAAGGAACTTCAGTTTGCAACTGACTAGCATTGTCTTTCCTTAAACTATGACCTTAATTCCTTCCCCAAAGTCTAAGCAAACCTCCTAAAATGTAGAATCCATTGAACTCAAAATTTTTATACGTGAGGCCTTTTTTTCTTTTTTTGTAATACTATTATTTTAGTATTAGGTAGGGCCACTATAATTACACTAGAGCACAAAGGTAGTGGCACATCATGCACGTCAGAACACCACCAAAGAAAATTATTTTATAATTGCAATCCTGTTTTAAAACCTTAAACTTGAGGGGGACATTAAGGGCTTCACTCTAAATTGCAGGAAGTTTAGGGACAGTCTTCACTTCTGCTCTTCCTTTCCACACAGTTTACATGTATTCTCAGTCACAGGTAGTTCTGGATAGAACGCCCAAAAGGAGGCAGTAATGACTAAAAATCCCACTGCACACAGAGAGGTGGTTCAACACTTACCACCTTGTTTTTCTAGGCTCTCCCGGCCGGAACAGCAGGCTAAATGGTCATCAGCAAGAGAGAACACTTCAGAAAAATTGAAGTCTGAGTCTCCATTCCACCAGCCTTGACTTCTCACGTAATTCCTTAGTTCGGGATGCTCAGCATCAATTTTTGTAGTTAATGAAAGTTGATTGCAAATGCATTTCACCCCCTCTGTAGAAAAAGCCACATATTAAAAGAGAGCATTAATAATATTTTTCTGGGAGAAGCTGAAAGGACAATGTAACTTCAATTAGGAAATAAATTAAACCATTGGTTAGAATATACATTTGGCATGACTGCACTACACATACACGGAATTACCAGTCAATGCAGGCTGCAGAGCTCAGTTCTCCGTGCCCTACTGAGATATTTACGCTGCCTTGTGATTAATAGTGGCATTTAGTCAGAATACCGGTTTCACAATCTGTACCTCACGCATTCTGACCATGAAATAATAGTGGTCTCCAAATGCCAAAGGCACTCACCTAATCTCTTCTCCAACAGTGTATTCCACTGCCACTACACGGCTTGAGGTCTGACTTGATTTCAAAATATATTTCAGCAAAGTTGCATTTAGATTAATGAACCTCCTCTGCCTGCCCCCCCCCCCAACTGAAACTTTAATTTGGAAAATGTTTTTAAAAGTTATCAATTGCTTTAAGCTTCCCAGTTAAGAAATAATTTTACTGTAAGCAGCAAGATAGGCTTAAATTAAACTTAGTTTTTAATCTTAAATTTTAAAATGGCATGAAGTAAAAAGAAAGTGTAAGTAGCCTTCAAAGAATATTAAAGGGTTCTTTAATTTGCTTTTCTCAAAAATACCGCAGTGCTTATATCCATATATCTACAGCATGACTAACAGTGACTGCTACAGATACTCCTCAGAGAGAATAAAGCAATGCATTGGAAGCCAGAGAAAGAGCTGATAAAGTAAATCTGTAAACTAAAATAAAACCAGATTCTGAAATTTGGCACATCTTTTTCTTAAACAGGAACCAAAGCAGTTATTTGTGAAAGTTATTAATACTGCCTTCCACAAAAGCTTGCTTGCTTTTGTAATGCCTCATGCATGCAATTTAAATAATGAGTAACAACGTATAGTAGGAAGTTCTGTGCATCAGTCTCAAAAAAGTCACTGTCATTCAGTTCTGACTTATACTAGTGTCACTGACAGCTTGTTCTGACTCACACTTTCAAACAGAATACCTTTCAGGGAATTTTCTTGACTTGAGTGACAGAAATATTTATGGTTTTATCAAGCTAGGCAAGCCACTCCTTAAAAGCTCTTGAAATATTACATTTAGTAACTCACTTAAAATAGTATTTCATGGGTTTGATCCCCCTCAAAAAATGAAAATTTATCAAGCACATTTTTCCACTCAGACTGAAGAACAGTCATAGGAAGGATTTAAAAGCATTTATCCTTAAGTTAACATCAAAGAGTTGCTTGATAAATATTCACTAGAAGCTTTACAGAACTGCAGCAGCAATATTATAAACAGAACAACTCTGAGGACAGTCAGAAAAAAAATGCCTTCACACTGCAGAATGACACACTTTCCCTGTTTTAGCAGCATTTGTGCATTCAGTTGAAAGCTTAAGAGGCACACTTACAGTTGCAAAAAAGAACCCCCTGAACAATGTGTGAAATACAGAGATTTCTTATACTTAGATATACTTAGATAGCCAGCAGCCCTTACTCCTGGCAGCCTCGGCAGGCTGCAGGAGATGGAAACTACTTATCTGCAGCTCACAGGGAAGAGAAACGCACTGGTAAAAATCAGAACAGAGCTGCAGTATCATTTCAAAAAGCTGCAAGCAGCAGATGAAGGCAACAGTTTATTTGCTGGGAAGAAGCACACGAAGGTTATGTATTGCTGATGCAGCTAGAAAGGCTACATAAAAAACACTATTCTTCAAACACCAGCCAGGTATATCAACAGAAGGCAGCAGGCTGTCACTATGTAACCCCAGGAATCTCAGCAGCCAGCTGCTTTCCAGAATTTGGATATCAGGACAGAATTATCAGTCTCTCCTCCTCTATGTTTGGTATCTGTGCTAGAAGACTTCCTCCATCTTGTAGGTATTCTTAAAATGCAAGTTTTGCTTGGGAAAACACCATCCCTGCTAAGGTAAGCTGATTCATATTTGATGGCATGAACCAACAATAGGCCATCACACACCATTACACAGCCTAGTGTTATTTCCTTGCTTTGATATTTTCAACAGAGTTAAGCCCCCCTCCTCCCGATATCTGCTATCTCCTACCTTTCAATGAAGGGAAAATGAAAAGATAATTGAATGGATCTGTCATATCTCAAAGCATGGATGATAAAAATGCTCTTTAATTATCTGAATTTTTAATTCATTCAAATGTAAATTTTAAAAAGCTCTACCCTTATGAAAATAAGAATCTTTTCAAAACTAAAACCAGCTGAGAATAAACTAAATGTATGCCTTAGACAATCATACTGTATTAAGGCAACGTGCATTTGCCAGCAAAGTTTTAAATACGTTCAGCCACCAAGCTGGTGAAATCTAGATGTTAGTTTGGCAGCTCTGGCTTCACACGTATAGAAAAAGAAACCATCTACAAGTTTAAAGAGCAGAAAAGTATTGTTTTGCACTACCAAGTAAGAAATGGGGATGTAACGGGACTGTCTATCGGAGTACAGCAAGCAGCAGCAGCCCATTCAATTTACCACCTAATGCAAGCCCTTCTCTCAAAGTATCAATGCTTATCCTTCCCTCTTAGTATTTTAGATTTGTAAGTAACAATTTGGGCATTAATTCCATCAAGAAGACACCTGACATACCAAATGGTAAGTAAATCTGGGAAAATACAATACTTAAAGATAAAAATTTAAGCAAGAAGATTGTTACATAGCTTATGTATACAGGTAACAGATATCCAACTTCACAGAAAATGCTAAGGTACATTAGCCAATGCAAATCAGCATTTAAAAAATTAAGAGGTGTACAAACACAGAAGAAGGTTAAAATCAATGATTTAGTCAAACACTTGCATAAATTAGTTACTCATTTAAACTCAGTGACTTTAAGACCAATTCTTCCAAGACAATTACGTACAGCTATTTATAATAATAGAGGTTTACTATGAGCGCTAAACTGACCTGTGATTTTTTCTGCTGCCCAGTACTTTCCAGAAGTCTCCAGTATCCAGGCTTCATTTCTGTCCACAATCAAAAATGCACTTTGGAAAGTATGGCATGAATTCCCATCTTCATAATAATTTCCACCTTGTCCATGCTCTTCCAACAGAGCAACTATTACATCCAATGCTTCTTTAGCTGTTGCACCTCTCTCTAGGCCAAGTCTATACGAAAAGGGTTAAACAGAGATTCAGACAGACATGTAACAGTGAGGTCTCCGCAAATTATTGATTTTAAACATCAGCACTGATCTGTGTACCAAAGTGTCAGGTATGCCGTGTAAGAATTCTTGCTTTAAGGAGTTACTGGAATTACAGGATGAGGTATTAAATTATTTAACTTGTTTCAAGTCTTTATTTTCTACACTGTTTTTTTATTCTCAAGCCTATCATAGCTGAGATTTAGTTTTAATGGAAAAAAAAAAAAAGGGCCAATTACCAACCAACGGCCTCAACTGCACTGTAAACATGCAATGCTCTATTTATCCCCTTCCCCTCAGACAGAATAAATTTGAAGGCAAATTTGCACAGGTTTTTTTAAAGTAACAGCTGTATGCAAGTTTACTTTTCTGTACAGAAGAATGAGAAATTGCAACTTAGTATTACCAGAGATCAAAAAAGGGAAGGAGTACTCAGTATTACAATCTCTCTACAACTTCCCTTTCCCAGTGCTCCAATATTTAACTGGCCATGGAAGCTAGACATATGTTACCCTTTGATGCACATTGCATACTGTAAACAGAAGCATTTGTGCACAGCCACTTTTCAGCGTTCCTGAAGAGGCTTCCCCAAAAAAAGTTTAACAATTAAACACCAGATACAGCTTTTGCCTGAACTAAGACTAACCATATGTCTAAAAGACCATGATTTTTAAAAGGGAGTTTGAGCAAAGCAAGGGTATTTTAGGGAAAAGTAAACTGAAGCACAAGAATAGGTTTTACAAAGCTGTAGGGAATGACTATATCCTGCCTTGAATAAGTGGGATGAAATAATCCCTTGAGATAGTTTACAGCCCTAATCAAATCAACAAAAAAAGCAGTAACCAGAAGAGTCCAAATCAGACCTGCAAACACTTCCACTGGTTCCAAAATGCAATTACTGGTAATGAGGAAATGCAGTATTTCAAACAACAGTACATCCACGCCTCCATCCTTTGGGAGAGTTACTTGGATCAGTCCAAAATGTCTCTGTTCATTATGTCACCTCAATATTTTCCTCTGTGTTTATCTTTCTCTAATAGCTCTATGGGCAAAGTAATCTTGGCTGGTGAATAGTTCTAAGAAATTCATCTTTTTAAATTTAAGTACTATGCTAGCCCTTTCCATTTCCCTGGAAATCACATGACAAGAAAACACTACTTTGTTTCTTCCCTAAAAACTACAGTACACAAATCAGGTCCTGATAACTTGGAATACAATTTTATTGATTTAAATACTTTTCAACCTGATCTCTGCACTGCGCCTCCTCTGTTCAATGGCTGGCCACTATTAGCCTTGGTTTAGGTTGAATTATTAAAAGCAGTGTTTTCATCTCCCTCAGCAGCATTTATCTACCACTTAGTGACAAAGGAAAGCCAACTAGAATTTTAGGTCCTAACTTACAGTGACAATTTCTCTCCGATCATCTTCCTTCTTTCCATTTATAGAGTCTTTCTCTCTCATGTTGTTTCTTGTATTAGCTGAAACTTGTATTGTTCTCTCCATTTGTAGTCCCTATGCATTTGTGTTATTTATTCTTTTCATCACTGGTGCAATTGCTTTTTCAGAGCAATACAGAGATGCCAGTCTTAGCATATACCATAGTTATCATTTAAAACCCAGTCCAAAAGCACGTCTTATTCATTCTCTAAGAGCAACTCCATTGAATGGGCTGACAACTACTTTGGTGACCATATAGTCACTAGATTCCGTTATAATCTGCTCCCTTCTCTCCAGTTTATGACCAAAAGCATTAGGTTATTATTAGATCAAAACCTGCCAATAAACATAACATTACACTAAAACTTTTAATAACGTCTCCCTGAAATTTTCCTTTCCAGATGGTTATAGTCTAGCTTTCTCTGTCAAAACTACAGCAGAGATTTAGGCTGAATAAATATCTTTTGGATCATTTTTTTGCAAATGGCTCTAAAGTTACATTTACTTTCATGTAACAAAGGCTCTGCTTTTGTTTGGGGGCTCCTATCTACCAGTCAACAAGGGACAGCAAAAACCAAAGAAAACAAAGCAGCCCATCCTACACAACAAACACACAGCTCATCACAGAACTTTAGCTCTTGCCAGTTATCTCTGCATCAGTGTCCTGGGTAACTGCAGCGTATCTCTCCTACTAACACATTTCACAGTACCCTTCAAGGTGAGCTAATAGAAAAGTTTTTAGTAATTTCACCCCCAGATGAGAGCATGAATTATTAATTAATAAAATTTCAGTGACTTAGTACAATCCACTGCCTCAGTACCTCCAAAATGCTATCACAGTGTCAAAACATTATATTATGCTTTTCAACTTCGCGTATCAGTTACAGATGCAGACTTTCCAAATGAAGTAACTGGCATACATGATGATGAAATTCTACTTCATTCAGTTTTGATGTCTCTAAGGCAAGAAATTGGTAAACAAATTAATATCATTTTAAAGAGCATTCTTGACTCCCTACCAAGATTGGCATCTCTGTGTGGCTCTGAGAAAGCGATTGCACAGCGATAGAAAGAATGAAGAAATAATATAAACACACAGGGATTAAAAACTAAGAAAACAATGCAAAAATAAAGGTGTATTTTACAGATTTCTTCATACGTACCTTTTGTGTGTATGCTGTCCTAACTGTATCAGCATAAGCAAAACAGTACACCATGTCTTCATGTAAGTGTACTCCCTAAGTAAACAGGTGTTTCATAGAGGCAACTGTGCCTCAAAAAAAAACCCCAAAAAACCCCAAAACTGCAGCCACACTAGGAAGAATATCTGACGAAAATTCTGATAATACAAATCCGTAGATATCTGTCTTAATCCTCAGATACAACAGCATACTAGGTAACACACTGTTTCCAGTCATTAAGCCAACAGCCAGTTACTAAACAAGCTAAAAACTTTGTGAAATATATCTTCACTGATGTTCATCACGATCTTTATTGAAAAAAATGCTTTGTCTACGAGGTTGCAGGATGAATTTTCAATTTCCTATTTCAACAAGAAAACGTGCTGACTTCAGAATTATACTACCCTGCTGAAAGATGCCTCTGGCCTTGTTAACACCATGTGCTCTCACAACACCCACCTACAGCCTTTGCCCATGTTGGCTGGACTTTAAATTCTAACTGAAAAGTGACAATACCAGATGAGTTCAAAGAAAGGAAGTCTCCTCTATGGAAGAAAAATCACTTTCAAAGAATGTAGAAGCAAACTCTTACGGGAGCCTGAGCATTCAAGCAAAATTTGATTCTACTACCTGGATGACATTCCTGGGCTGACAACTCCTATGCCTGCTCCTAAGAACATGTTTCAGAGTATAAAGCTTTCGGTTTCTTTTGCAAGCAGCCAGTCATACATGCACACAGCGTGTCAGTCTTCATCCTTCAGCTAAGATCTGACACATGCAGATGTCCAGCATATAGATAGGTGTGAGAAAAATGTGGCCAGTACAGGTGTGCATTTCTTAATTAGGCTTAAAACACCTCAGTTTATTTTTATTCCAATAAATCCTGAGCGATAGAATTAGTCTGTTCTGCAGATGGATAAAAAGAGGCACAGCTTGTGCCAGCTGCTTCATTGCAGCCTATATGATTGATGTTGTACTTGGTGGCTCCCTATTCTATGAGGTGATCCAAAACAGATAAGCTTAATCTAACTGGCCAAGTTTCACAGTAAGAGAAAGAATCACTTTGGCTGGAACAAGAGGCAGATGGTAGTCTGCAACACATCTCTAGTTCTCCTTGCCTGAAGCGCTTTCTGCATTCAAGTTAACAATTTCTTCTGCAGGTAAGAAGGAAGAGAGGGAGGATAATATCTACACATGATGATCACTCCTAGTTTATGACCAGTTTCTGCTTATTTGGTATCTCCTGATTTGCTAGTGTGGGTAAATCTAGAGGTGCTGGATGACATATATATTTGAGTGTTAAACAGTATTTTGAGACTGCAATAACTGTGACCAAAATAAGCTGAACTTTGCATCTAAACCAATGGTTTGTTAAAAGTTTCAAACGGATGGTAGTAGGAGGGGAAAAATAAAGGTAGAGCTTGGCAAGTCACGTAACATATCCTTTTTCTTGACAAAAGCTTGTCCTACATTTTCTCAAAAGAGCCCTCAAGTCTATTTGGTCTCCCTTGATGCAACTCACTAGTCCTCCTAGGTACAGCTTCTCCACAGATTCATTTAGTAATACAGAGTTTAGAGAAAATACCAGAGAAACATAACCCAAACCCCCTCATGAATTTCTCATTGGTGAGATTCTATAGATCTCTGATCATATTTCCCATTTCCATTGCATTTTCTCCAACTGGCTCATATTCCTCTTGATCTATGGTAGCTGGAACCAGACACTGTATTTCTGCAGAGACATCGTTACAAAATGTTTACAATTACAATTTCGGGCAGCTATGCACCTAACAACAATTTATTCTAACTCATGCTTCCCAGCTTGCTTATGAGAATACCTTCTAAGATTTTAATGCCCTCTTAAAAATCAGAGTATCTATTTCCTATTCTCTATCTATAAAATTTGTTAACTCTTTACAGGAGTAAAGTAGAATGGTTTGACAGGAGTTTTCTTGACTAACAGTTATTATTGCACATTTATCAATTCCTTGATATTTAAGTGGGTTTCTCCCCCTTCAGGAACTGAGGTTAAACTGGTCTATAAACACAACTCTTTTTAACTCTATTTATAGCCACAACATTTAACCTTTTCCAGTCATCCAGAACACCTTCCATCTTTCACTACTTCTCAAGAAAGAATGAGAATTTGCCTGAAATTGGTTCAGCCTGCTCATTAAGTATCCTAGGGCAAATTCCAGCAGGACCACTGGATCTAACATTGATTCACTTTAAACAGTTGTTGTTCTGTTCCATCTTCAATTAAATTAAGTCCATTTGCTTCCTTTCTCTTTGCAGTAAGCTTGCACCATTTTCTCTTATTCTTTCATTTTCAGCTTTGTTCCTCCACCCAAATTTCCTTTAAATTCTTTTCACTATAAAATCAGCATGCAAGTTCAGACTTACAGTGCAGCACAAGCCTTTCAGGCAGACAGCTTTCAATGAACAGACTTACAGGAGTTTGCTTGCCAGCATTTAAATAAGAGCAATGGTTTGCATTGGAATGCATGGGCTGAAGTGAGGCATAGTACTTTGTTTATGCCTACAGTTGGCTACAAGCCCAGGATAAGCTTTTTAGGTCAAAGTAGGCTGTTGTAAAGTGGGGGAGAATGAAGGGTACACTAGCAATTTGATGTTACAAATTAGTTAGCAGTTCCTTACTAACAATCTAATAATTTCTCTTACCCTGTCAGAATAGCCACTGCTAGACTGTAGGGTAGGTAGACAAGGCAGGTTTAGTGAAGCCACAGTAGACTGGTACATACTTGGAGCCAAATCCAGATTCCAAGTGTTTTACATGTTAACTCAGCTGTGTCTGGAGCTCTGCCTAGACAGGTCTCCTGCTCATATTGTTTTAAAATCTCCTAATGACAACACTACAAAGCTGCTTCCCAGTATCATCATCATCTCAACCTTTCACGTTTGAAAGGCTGGTCACAGCTCGGCAAGCCACCCACCTGACAAGATCCATTCCAAGCAAGGCTTCAGATTCAGAAGCTGGTTCTCTGGTCACGACGGCTTCATTAGCTACACAGACTCCATGCTCATTAGCTCCCATTTCTGCCCCCCAAAGCCAGGAGGGCCTGCTCAGCACAACAGCATGAGTCTTCGGCACCTGCTCAATCTCAATATATGTGCACTGCAGAGAGAGCAGGAAGAGAAAAAGCAAAACAATTGCAAGCACTTTAATGCTGTGGCTGAGGTAACACAAAACTTCAAGATACAGACAGGACACGTTATTTTAAAAAGTCCATGTCTTGTGTACGAGCAGGGAATTTTCTTTAAACATTTAACTGTCATGTTTGAATGTTTACACCCTCATATTCCAAAAGTCTGTGAAAACACATCTCTTGATAGCTGCAGGCTTCAAAGAGTCAAGTAGAACCCAAGTGCTAGAATCAAGTGGAAAGCAGCAGTAGACAGACTGTACTGTTGCAGTAAAGAAACGCATATGTTTGTACATAGTAACGACATCAAACCATTCTACCATCTCACCTAATCACAACGCTGTGTACTTGAAGTACACAGTGTACCTATCTTAACTGGATAAAGTACATTAGAAGGCTACCCCTTCCCCCTTGCTGCCTCCCCGCCACCTGCCACCAGGACTTGGACAGCCGGTAGAAATTAAAAAAAAAAACAGCACGACTTGAAAAGGTTCAGTGGAATGCTTTGATAAACAGTCACAGGAAATAAAACACTGGCATTGTTTTTGCTTAGAACTGATGTTTCAGCTATTTCAAATGGTCTACTGTAATCAGAGGTCTGTGGATGTATTCTGACAAGTCAAAAATATAAAGGAAGGCTGCAAAGGTCATTGAAACTCCAAGGAAGAAAGAAAGTACGTTATCTTTCAAATATATTTACTTTTCCCTTGCTCCAGGACTTAAAAACAAGCATTGTTTTCTCAGACAGCATGGAAGAGAGCTTGATCTATATTAAGCCAATGACCTCATATACAAGCCAAAGGAATGGGCTGTACATGTTACTACTGAGGTCACACTAAGTTCTTCAAGGACCAACCTCCACAGAATTTTCTTTCAAGGAAACTGAAGCTGTCTGTGGTATATATGACATGGCTCCTAGTGTCCAACATTCCTGTCATAACACCTTCCTCGCAGAGAGTAATCTGCAACATTTTTCTGGAAGAATATTTGGTCAGACACATCAAAGTGAGTAGGATGAGCAGAATGGACTTGTGGACTGAAAGTTGTTTGCCAAGAAAATGAATGCTGTGTCTACATTAAAACCTAAAGCCAAAGGAATCAGTCTACAATTACTAGCAGTGAGAAGCTATTTTTTTTCTAACCTGTCTTTCCCCCTCTAAGGATTACATAAAATCATCATCATCAGCCTCCAGTCTCAAGCAAGATTTTTACTGTAATAGTCTATCACGCAATTAAAATGTATAACAGGCCATCTTTCATCAGAAATGGCATTTTTAGGAGTCCTTCACTCCAACCACGCAAGAAGGACACAAGAAATGAGCTCGCCACCTTCTTTAGGAATTGTGTGCAAACAGGTCAAACGCTCATCTTTCTATAAAACCAGGCAAATAACAGGTGAAATAAGAGGATGATTTATCATGGAGGGCACATGATTTTTTTTTTAAAAAAAGGCACAGGCGGGGAACTCTCTCATTCCAAGGAATTAAAAATAAGAGTAGGGACATGGTTCCCTTTTCCTTTCTGCTGTGTGCTTAATTTTGATTTTTGGCTTAGGCAATAAGACCCCAACAGGGACTTACCTGCTGTATTTGTTGGAGAAAATCCCTAATATTTGACCAAGCTGTTTAAGCATGTTGTTTATATAGTAATACACTATGATTTTGTAGAGGCAGATTCCTCATCTATGGAGGTGCAACAACACCTGGCACTAGCCAAGAGCTAAGACCCAACTAATGAAAACATTTTATACAGTTTACTCTCTGTTTCATCTTCTAACCAAGCCACACCAGAGCAGACATTTCTTATCAAGACTCCCCCTTCTCCACTGGGGCTGTCAGCAAGCAAATCTCATTTTTGACATTCTGTGCAGTTTTTTTTCAGAGCTTTATGTCAGTGCTGTTTGGATAAACACTTAATGCATGTGTGTGAGGGAACAGAGAGTAACTGTATTTCCTGGAAGTGCAAAGGAGGACCTGCAGCAGCAGAAAAAGAGGTTGGGCCAAGCACTTTCCCATATTACATGTGAGGATACAACCAGAGCAGTTATCAGGAGACAGGTCTGCAGCTAGGCAGACATCAGCCCTGGCACAGCACAAGCCTTGGCTGCCTAGATCTCTTAAGTGGTCAGCTAGCTGGAGCCATTCTGCAGAGCAATCCAGGACATGAACATTCTCAACTCCCCAGCAGAAAGCAAAATCCTAGACGCAGTGTGGAGGAGACTTCAGTACTCCATAAACCCTCACTGGCATGGCATTCTCTGGCTGAATAGCCCTATTACATGAGCTTGCTTACACTGACACTTTGACTTTCTAGAAGGAAAAATGATGAAAACACTCTGAAAAGTGACAGACTAAAAAAATGCTGAATGTCTTCTCTCTGCAAAACATATTCTGGCTATCCTTGCCACCAAACACTTACTGCTTGGTGCCTCATTCCAAAACCAAGCATTTCCAAAGCTGCTATTCATTATAAAGATTTTATTGTCAATGTTAGCAGTCAAGAAAGGGGAAAGAGGTAATTGTTTGCTCCTGCTTGAAGGATCCAGAGCATTCTGAAAAAAAGTGCTTTTGCTTTGTAACTATGTAATCAATAGGCATCTCTACACACCTCAGAATACAGCTGTCACCTTCCATATTGCTTCTTTATATTCCCCAACCCAACGAAGAGTTAACATGGATGATATTTTTATGTTGTTATTTTCAGCTTCCATACAACAACTCATGTACATAGACAATGTTCAAGCCTTATTTACATAAATTGCCTTGGAAGATCTAAATAACAGAAAACCATTCCAATCTAACGGTAGCTGACAGGCCTTGTAAAACTACCACGGCCTTGATTTTTTTCAGCAACCCTTTGCCATGGGTATTGACAACGATGAAAAAGCCTTGATGAGATTTTACCTTCCCATTAGAATTATTTACTCTAGTAAGCACAAAAGTAGGCATTCAATAGGACTAACGTATGAAGGCAGGCATTTGGTTAATATTTGTCAATAATAGATACAAGTGTCTCAAAAACTAGGGTCCAGCTGTAACAATAAATTATTAATTTTAAACATAAACCTCTCACTTCATAAATCCACAGCCCCCACACCCCCCTTACATAAGAGCAGAAAACTTTTCCAGATGAAAGAATATCTTCATGCAGGAAACAGAGGAACTGGGCTATCCACCTGTACCCAAGACATCAATTGTAAAGGTAGGTCAACTAAAGCCAGTTGCTGGATTTGCAGTGTAGCAAACCATTGCTACCTATTCCACAGAAATCAGAATATATGCTTATAACAGCTCAGACATGGAAAGAAATAGTGGGGGAAAGACAACAGTATCCACCAAAAACCTCACTGGCCAACCTGATCTCTAGAAATGGGAGTTCAGATGATGACAAGATTTTAAAAAGCAAGCACAAACCACAACCTTCCTGTCCCCTCTCCTGCACCCCACTGATCTGGCAAATCCCTCCAGCACAACAGCACAGCAGCCTGTTCCACCAAGAGCTGTGCCAAACTAGGCAGTGACAAATAAAACAGACATAAGGTACTGCTGTGATTCTGCTTGCTACCAACCCTGTCTTTAAAATTCCTGAAGCATCCAGCCTCAGCATTTCCTAACACTAACATTTTTCTTTGCGTATGAATGCTAAAACCAGAATAATACTGATACATTTGGTGGCAAAGGCTGTGAGTGGTGTCAGGCTCCATTGATTTGCTAGAACTCCAGCCCTGAAAGCAGCATAACTGGCATCATGCTCTGTGACAGTACATTCCCATTGGGAAACACAGAAGTAAAGAACAGAGACTTCACATACAAGAGATGCAGCCAACAACTTTAAAGAGAATCGAGCAGGCTGAAAGTAATGACGTTTCTTTTATTTCACTTACGGTACCAAGAAAAGAATCTTACAAAAGGCAGTTCTAAGTATAGCAGAAGACACAAATGTACCTCCCACCCTAGCTAGGGCATGCAGATATGCTGGAGGTATTCCAAAAACAGACATGACAGTCATAAGCACAAGAGATTTCTTCTTTCATTAATTAAAAGAAACTATTGTGTAGTTTCTACTGTACTCGGGCTGCAGAAGCGCGAATCCTAGCACTGTGAGTCAGGTCATTATGAAATATCAATGAAATCACATCGGCTTCAGCCCTGGATAACAAAGGCAACAGTCAGGGGACACTTTAGAAATAAATGATCTTTGAATTAGGGCCACAAGATTCTAGATTACAGAAGAGATTCCCCCACACCACCCCCGTATCAGATCCAGGCTCTAATGTGGCATTAACTCTTTGCTTAACTACTTCAAGCACTGCCTTACCATAGCGCCTATTTGAAAACAGGCAAAATATCTGTAACTCAAGAAGCTGCACCACGGTTGCTTTTAACCCCTTCCAAAAGAGGGATGGCAAAAAAGGGATGGTCTGCTACCTCCATGGCCATCAAGACATCAAAACTGACAGCCTGATTGGAACTGCCTAGAGAGGTGGTTCCACTGGTGACATGGGCTCTCTGGGCTCTCCCATCATGGTGGAGGACTGGAAAGCTAGAACATGGTTATTCAAGAAAGCCCCTCAGACCACCTCCTGTGGATGTACCTGATAGAATGTGTTTTACAGGTAAATCTTTTGCTGCTTATTTACAGGAATAAATGCAATAGAGCTCAAAGGAGTGGGAATAAACATACTCTGAAAAGAGAAATATGCAAGCAGTAGCACACAATACAGAAGATGTGGCTAGCTGATGCTGTTACCACTGCTTGCTTATGCGCTGAGCAGCACTAAGTATACAGTGGAAGACACTGGAAGACTTTGCAACACCCATTAAGCATGGCCAGGACATCATATACTAGGCAACAAAACCGTTGTGCTGCAGTGGAGGGGACAGCCATACACCAGGATAAATCTAGCCTAGGTACATCAAGTAGTCAGCCCTAGTTCTAGTGATCACATAGTCAAACCAAAATGGTCAAAAAGTCTCTCCAGTGGCAGGACAAATCCTCATGTATCTTTCAAAAACACACACTATCCTAGCACTTGTATTCTCATGTTGTAGCCAGATATAAACAGCAGCAGCAGCATTTACAAAGTGTACAAATACAGAACAAAACCAATTCTGCCACAGTAGAGTTTCTTACTTCTTAAGAAAATTTTTTCCCTTTTTTTGAAGACTTCAGTACACTTTACATAAGCTTCTGTATTTGCACACTGTTCCTAGCTGCTTCTATTCATTCTAATCAATAACTGTAAAATTTGAATCTGTATGCCTCTGATCTCTAGCAGTGTCATTTATCTTGAAGACTAAGGATGATAGATTTTATTCTAGAAAAGAATTAGAGAAGCTAGATAAAGCCAAACAGCTCCCCTGCCCAAAAGCAGAACTACACATCCTTGGACCTACTCTAACCTACTCTATCAAGATACCAAGGAGCCTCAGGCATGCAAGCCACAGAATGGAAATGTGCTCAACAAGATAAAATACAAAAATATTTCAACAAACAAAATACCACAAAGTGCAGCAAGGCACCCAAGGCCGGTAACACTCTCTGGAGATTATGTGTCAGAATTGATTTAGCAGTCAAGAATTCACTTCTTGTTTTTGAAGTCACAACTCTAGCAGTCTCCTGGGTGATGAGCAAAAGTAAAACCGAAATCGGGATGAAGCTTATTAATTTTCTTTAAATTGCAAGAAACAGATTTCAAAGAAGCCACAAAAAACCCATCAGAGAGACATCCTTGGAACTCTCAGATATCCTAGGACTGATTTCTTTGTTTGGCCACTTTGAAATGCCTGACCACACATCTGTTTTGCCACAACAGTTTGGGTCAAGAGGGGATAGTTGGCGTTTTTTGCTCCGCATAATTCCAGTGCTCTTCCTCTTCTATCTCTCTGTTCCAACTAAAAAAAAAAAAATTAAAAAAGAGATTAAGAATAAATAGTTCAAGCTAACCAGCTTTGCTCTGGTAGTAGAAGGCAGTGAAGAAGCAGCACTCCTATAGTAAAAACAGAGGCTTTGAGAGGGCAAAAACATGCAAGAGATTATGGCTCCTGCCTCTGAACTGCTGTGGGCTGGTGCCTTGTGCTACAAAACAGTCAGACACATTAGTTTAAAGGCCAGTGGCCTGCAGTGGAGCAGAACAGAGAAAAAGCTCACATCAGCCAAGCAATACACTCCACTAAAAGCAGCAACCACTTTCTCTCTTTCGTTAGTTGCTGTCTGCCTGCATAGTGGCTCTCTTCTATCTCCATGTGAAGTCTAAAGGTTAGCTTAGATATGGTGGCTTGAGGTAAGTCATCTGACTGCATGTGTCATGAGATAGGCTGCTTACACAGCCAGTTACTGGGTCTCGGCTAAGAGGCAAGAGAAAGCAGTTTCCTGAACTACCTCTGAATTGCAAGCCTTTAGACTACAACCTTTTTATCTATATAGAATAAATTAAAAGTTCCGTCATGGACACAAACGTCACTGTGTTTCATCAAAGTTTCCTGCCAGCCAGCACTTACCCACGGAGGTACCATAATGGGGGTGCCCAGGTTCAAGCACACAGCTGCAGTAACATGTAAGTGTGGCACTGTCAACCTAATCTGGAGGGTTCCCAGCAAGTACATTCTCAGTAGATTCAGCTGCTGCTTGGCTTCTGTTACCAGATTCTGAACATCTTATCACCAGCTATAATGCAGATAACCCAAACAGCTGGTGTAAGAAGGAATCAAAGTATATCAGAACTAAGCTGCAGCACGGGCACGATGCCTTGTGATTAAGTTACAAACACCAGAATTAAGATAGCTCCAGGTAATACAAAGCCAACTTTAATACAGTCAAAGTCTTCTTTCCAAGCTTTCTACCTATCTTGCAATGCCAGACACAGACCCCTCAGTTAGCTTCAGGTGACTTTTTATGTCTGCAGTGCTCAGACCAATGCACAGCAAAAAAAAAATCTTACTGCTCCTCTGAAAACTCAGACCAAGGGGAGGTATTCTTTAAAAAAAAACAATCTAAACTTAAAAAAAAGAAAAAACAACAACAACAAAAAAATTAAGTCATAACTGTGCCATGAAGTTTTAGAGAAAACAAGATTCCTCCTACCTCACAGAGGGTTGGCTTTAAGCCTAGAAGTGTTTAATACCAACATATTAGAAAAATTTTGCATATTCCACAATTTGATACTTTGCTGTAGACCATCCTTTCTATTTTCCCCTTTCCGCTCCTCCATAAGAAGTTCCATGCTATTAAGATAAAAGAACTTTTACAGCTCTATACTGAAGCACGCAACCATGACTATTCTCAAATCATGGATAAAAAGCCACATTAGAAGAAAGGGAAGTTGATCTAAAAGAAAAAAGAAAAAATCCACCTGGAAAATTCAGCTAAGAAAAAGTCATCCACCCAAGACTTATTCAGGAAAAAGAAAACCACAGCCAGCAGCAGGTTACTAGAGAATAGGAGAAATCTAGTCAGTAAAATCCACCATAAAAATAAGACAGAGGGACTCATATCTTAATACACATACAATATGAATTCTCACTAACACATGAAAAATTCTTAAAATCCAATTCTCAGGAAATGAGAACACACTTTTAGTAGAGGAATTCAAAAAAAGACCCTATTCATGCTTAAGGGAGCAATATTTCACCTGCACACAAAAGTTTACTAGACCGACTGCTACAAGGGAGACTGCTGATCAGCATCTGCCACTGCAAAATTACAATGCAAGGCAAGAACAAACTTTTGAGAAAGTTGTCACACACACAGAGAACAGACCTTTATGAAAAGCCCAATTGTTCAGGGTCCTGGAAACCTGCTGACATGGACGAAAAGAATTATGTTGATGAGTTAGCTATAGGGTTACTTGTCTGGTAGATCGAGCCACAAAGATCAAGCTTAAAATGACTTGCAGCATTCACTGAATTCCTTTGTTTAAGGCCCTGCCACAAACTAGCTGATAGCTATGTAGCATAGCCTGCCTGATTGCTTTATCACAATGATCTAGCTAAACTACTGTGCCATTTTTGGTCACATTGTGCATCATCACATTTGCAAACATGAGCAGCACAGAACGTAAATAAGATACAGAATTCCTGAGAGAGTCTTATGAAACAACCCATGTTGTCAGCATGTTGAAAACCACCTCTTAACAGAAGTTCAGAATGTAAGTAACAGTCATGAAGAAGTAATCAAAATTTGATACACACTGGATTACACTACTTGCAAAGAATAGAATACAATGAAAAGCAAGTCCACCTTCATTGCCGAGTGAAGGTAAAGAGACCAGTGCAAATGTACAACATGGAATGGAGAGAAAAGCTGTTCACTGCGGGGGGGTGGAATGCTAGGACAGATGAGAGGGAAAATTTAGTCAGAGGCACAAGGGATTACTGACTTAGAAAAACAGTAGCATGAAATTGGTCAAATCGTATGCTTAATTTTCTCAGACCTGTTTAGTTAGTTTTATAAAATGCAAGGGAAGGAAAGCTGTAGCAATAAAACCCCACCCAATGACAACTGAACTGCTGGCAGTGTTCACGGGTTTTAAAGAATAAAGTAATAATTCTGAATATGTCAAAGGCATCTAGAAGTTTCGACATCCCTCTCCACTCCCCCTATTAGTTAATTAGCTCTGACAACTTAGTAGGTTTGATTAAAATGTGGATATAATGTTGCATGCCTGCTACTTAAATGTGACAGAACTGAATTCAAGCCCGCCCTTAAAGCTTTTCTTAACTTTTAGAGGTACCACTGACAGCACACAAGGAATTAACAGGCTTTGCACGAGCTCTGCCTATAGATAAGTATGCATATGTCTTAAGACAACAGCAGACACATCCCTACAACAGGAGAAATACCTACATTTCAGCTAATTAGCAGAAACTGAAGACCACCTGTTCTGCTGCCACAAAGAGTTAACATGTTTGAAACTGCAATCTTACTCACTAGTGCCTTTAAATTCATGAAACAGCAAAATCTAGAAGCAAATCTAGCAGCTTAAACCTTGGATTGTAGAGCTTTTATTGGTTCAGCCAATTTTTCACAATTCCTACAGCAAAGAGGATTGTGATACTTTTTTAAAGACCTCTGAAGTAGCCAGTTTTAAAATACAATTTTTAAAAAAGGGTTATTTCTAATGAGACTTACTCTACAACATTGGTATTTACTAAACTTGTTTGATTGAACACACTCACTCTCTTTCTTTGAAGGTTGAAAAAAAAATCTTGAACCATAAAAAAACCCTAAAAAACCTATGCTTAGGTCTGTCCAAAGGACAGCTGTTAAAGGACTGTGCAAAGCTACCAGACAGACTTTAGACCCAAGAAAACAAAATCAGTATCTTGCTTTAACCAGCTTACTATACTCAAAATACCCATGAGCAAAAAAACCCTGACATTGTAATACTTAGTGCTGCATGTGATGAAGATGCAGTGATAAGCAATTAATTGCACCACTCCCAGAGCAACTGAAGATGGTTTTATTCTGTACTGGGAGGAAATGGAAAAAAATTCAGTAAACACCTGGAGCCTGCATGTTTCTGTACACCACTACTTGAAAACCTCAGACCAGCTAATGAAGAATTAAGCAGTAGCATAGACCAGCAGAGACCAAAGCATTCATCTACTTAGGGCTTAAGCCCATACTTTAAAAAAAAAAAAAAGTATTAGCCATGTTAGCCCATTAGCCCATTCCTGCCCCTTGTCTAAAAGCACATCTTCACCACATTGCAACAAACTCTACCTTCATTAAAATAAAAAAAAATAATCAGTATTTAAGGTGAAGGCTTGCAGATACTGGTTAGCATAATAAATCTACAAACTGCAGTGTGCTAGGCAAAGTACTCCCTGCCTCCAACAGGACTGGCAAAAGACTCCAGTTTCTGACTTAATTCTACAAAAGGCATTAAACGGATTGATCATGGGGTGGGAGAGGGATCATAACAGATAATATGCAGTTTAATTATACCCTTCAGCAAATTATGACAATCTCCAAGAGCAAGATGTAGGGCAAAGAGACCAAAAGAACCAAGCACTTTAACACTAAGTTCTTACAAAGTGTCCTCTTGAGGACACAAACATTCCAGAGCAGCTTTTTGGAAGTAGTTCTTCCACAGAAACAGAACTTTTTTTTTTTTATTATTTCCAGTTCTATGCAGAGAAGCTTTCCAAAAACGGCTCTTAAGTTTTCTTCTTGCCTTATTGTCACACTTGTGTTCTGTATGCTAGCACATGTCTACAAGGTGCTACCAACACAGCACTGCAATTAACAGCAGTTAGTGCTTTTGGACAGGCGGAGGGGATTTCTTTATATCCAAGAGTAAACCATTTGATAACGTGCAAGTTGTATGAGATGTTGATAGCAACAAGAATAAAGATAACACTAATCATTACAAAGAACAGCACCAAATCCTTTGAAATCTGGAAGTTGTCTCACTTGAAAGTCAGAATTAAAACTAGCACTGGCCTGAGGATCTCTTCCGGGGAAGTAACAATTATATCCATAAAGGACCTGTAGGGATGAGACACACCAGCCTGGTGCACAACACCTAGTGTCCTCAGCCTTCTGCACAGACACAGGGACAGGAGGAAGTTGAATGCAGGGAACATCACAGCTCCTGCTTTCCCAGTTGCCAGCCAGAGCAAGAACCCGTGGACTTTAAAAGCCCCTGACAGTGCAGATCAGGCTCCGTGTCCTCTGCTAAAATGGCTATCTACCCAGATCAGTCCTTGTCTTTCCTTCTGCTGCCTCAGTCTCTTTATTCCACCTTCACTGCACACTTTCCCCTCCTCTTGTCTTCTTGTTGCATCTGTCCCCTTGCTTCACCCTTCTACATCTGCTTATCCTTTAATTCCTCCTGTCATTAAAGTGATGCTGCATTAACAGACTATAATTAAAATGACTTTCAGCAGGGTCCCTTTCAACCTACATGCATGGCATCAGTGTCCAGCTTCAGGACTCCACATTCAGCTTGGATTAGAGAGAAGCCACAGCACTGAAAACTGACCATGATGCAGGTGCCTCAGCTGCAGAACATGTCATCAAAGCCAACCGTATGTACAATAGTTACGTTTACAAAGCTTATGCTCTTGTTTTCCTTCTTTCACATTTCCTTATTAGACCACAAGTTCTGAGGCAGAGATTTCTGGCTACCTGTTTTGCAACATACCTAGCACAGTCAGGCCCCATTACATGTCAAACAAGAATGAATGAGAAGAATTGATATGGCAAGTGACAAACTGAAAATCTGCTTCTAGTTCAGGTTAGCCAGGAAATTTTTCCCTTAAAAGGAAAAGCCAAGAGATAGGCTACTCTGTGCAGGAATCTGAGTTGTGAACACTTCAGCCTGCTGGAGAAAGTACAGATTATGGATTTTTCCTCAATTAAATCAGAAAGTTACATTCTGAGTTTCCCTTTCAGGACTTCCAAAATCTTGTCTCTACTCAAGAGAGCTTTGAGTGAAGGGAACAAGGACTCCACAATCTAACAAGAGAACAAGATAGCATTCATTTCTTCCAATAATAGTTATCTCTCACAGTTTGAATGTAACAATTCACCCTTACCTCAACTTTGCTTCCCGGATCATGAGCTGCAGCAGCAAAGTAGACCACCTCCTGTACTTCATCCCTAGGCCGTGCAGAGTTCTTTCCAAATACCACCAACCCATCTTTAGAACATGGGGGAAAGGCTACAAAACAGTAACTTGGGGGAGCTGCAGCCATCCTGGAAAGGAAAGGAATAGTAAACAAACAAAACTAGTGTTTGCTGAATTCCTAATTGCATGCATTAGAGAATCATTCAGTCTACCACTACTTGTAGCTAAGAGACAATGCGTTCCCTGTATCTGTCAATTGACTGTCCAATGATAATGGAAGAACATATCAGCTCCGAGGAAGCTTATCTGGATTTAATAAAAAAAATTACAGTCATTTTCAGACATTTTTCACCCAAGCCTTGTGAAAGCATAAAGAGGAAAAAAAGGCATGATAACTGTACCTTAATGAGTCTACTTAGTCCCCACAGAAAGAAGATACTCTGCACTGGAGCTGTTTGGGAACATATGACCTAGATGTATTCTGCTGACTCAGACAAGTGCAGAGACACATAATAATTTTAAATAATTTACTCTCTCTGCTCCCATGCAGTTTAATCTTTAAAAAAGGAAAAAGAAAACATGTTTGAGGGATTCCAGAGGGAGGACAATGGTATAACTGGAAACAGAACAAAGATACAGCACAATTTTATCAAAAACTGTCTATTAATTTATCTACCCAGATCAGAGACAGACACTGAAGCACTAATTCATTCCATTTTCTCTGTGGTTTGTCTGCATTGCTGGTCTTACCTAAAGTTAACGGATTGCAGTTTATATGTTTATGCAGGCTAATGTGAATATTCTTTAAAATGCTTACAGGATAGCACAAATATTTTAAGGTTTTAAGTGTTTGCAATGACAATATATTAATAAAAAATGTAAACTGTTTCAGGACTATGACACTGCTGTAGCTGGTCTTATGTACATCGCCATATCTGACATTTTTTCCACCATTCAGGGAAACTTCTGGCACATATGCCTACAAAAGAGAAAGGTGGGTGTTTATTGCTTGTTAAAATAGCACTCAACACAGATGTCTAAGATTTCTTCATAGATCTTATCATTGCATCAGAAATTCCAGCCCCAAAATGAACAAGCATGTTCCTCTCCTCCCTCTACAATACCCTGAACAAGTGACAATATCTGCACACATGTGGATTCCTTAGAAACAACCAACACAATCAAAAGTTTTCCCCTAAAAGCTGCTAATTTATTTGATAGAGAACACTGGGGGTGGGGCAAATGTGCAATGCTGGTTTTGATCATTAACTTGAGCATCTTTCAAACCATTCAAATTTGACTTTATTTTTTCAAAGCAAACCCCATTTGAACACGCAATTCTCAAGAATAGCAGGCTTCCAATATTAAACAAAAGAAAGAATAACTTTTAGATAAAGGTTATAATCTATAAAGTGGTAATTGTTTGCAAAAAACACACTTAAGAGTTTGCCTACAGACTATGAACAGGTCACGCAGACACTTAACTTTGCAAAAAAAGCTTCAAGAGGAGGGGTGTGGGTGTGGGTGTGTGCGTTAAAGGTGTCCACCAACACAATGTGGGGTGATGAACTGTCTAGGGAACTCGCACAACCTTTTAATTTAGGGAATATTATATACAAGAATAATCATCCAATTTAACTGTAAATGCATTAGGCAATAAATACTTTTTTACAAACAGAGTTTTGACCAGTGGGAGAGGTCAAGCTACCATAAGCCAGAATTACTTCAGCTGACAAAATACATCAGGCAGAGGATACCTATCTACACACTTGCATATTGTGTCACTAAGTCTCAGTACATTATTCGCTCGCATGTCTCACAGACAGACATGAAGACAAAGATCCATTTTTACTGCCACACTCATCACCTGCAAGTCATCACAGCATTTGTGACTAAACTGAAATGCAACATGTAGAGCATTCCCCAAGCTTCATCATTAATGAAACCATTTAGTATTTTGCTCTGAATCATTCCAAGTATGTATATTTATTTTGCTGTGTTGGTGATGTCAACATAACTGCTTGCCAGCACCCTAAGAGTTCACATCTACATTCAGGTATGTCGTCATCTAGTGCTCTAAATTTGTCTTCTGATGCCTTGCCAGACCAGCCAAAGTCTTCTAATAACTTGCAGGCTTACTGTGGAACTCAGTATTCAAAAGAAGTATTTTCTTTATTCTAAACACAAAATAAGTGGATTTATTTGAAATACATAAGGCAGCTGAAAGACATTAGACATCCAATAGCCTAGAAAGAAAGGTTAGTGATAGATAGTACTATTTTTTTATTACATTAAGTTCTTCAACTTAGACACCAAACACATTGCCAGGTAGGCTTAAAAACATGGGAAGGAATGCTTCAGCACTGTGTTACTGAACAAACTGAAGGTATGCAAGGCAGACTGTTACATAGCTAGAGACACTGAGTGGGCAGGGTAAAAAATTAAAAACCTGTACGTATCTAATGTTCTACAGACTCCTGAAGTCCTCCTTGGAATAAAGCAGGCTCAACTGGATTTCTGAGGGTTTTGATATTTTTTTTCCACCCTTAAATATACCAATAGTCACTGAATCAAAAACAAATTGCCATTTTGGTACTACTTTTTAAGTATGAACTAGAGTTCACTTCAGCACACAGCGTATTTCATACAGGGGGGTATACAACAGTTAAACACTGCAAGTCAAATGTTACGACCTTATACTGAAAACATGACTGTCATAAGAGTTGACACTGGGATCTTAAATTATGTTCCTTGAGAAGGAAGCTAGCTAGCTAGCAGTCTACTATAGTTTAAGTCTACTCAGTTTCCTAGGTAGCAGTTTCTCCTAGAACCTCGTTCCATTCATTTTAAATATGACAAGGATGGCAGTTTCTCAGATACACCCACAAGTGTTCTGTTTGTTCAGAGCACTACTGAACTTCATCTTCCTCCATCATGTAACTAAAGCAGACCAGCCACCTATCTAAGCAGGACATTTCTACTTGCTCACTTTATTATCCTTTTTTCTTAGTTCAACTTCAGGCTGTCCTCATTCTCATTTTCAGGCATTTGCCACCTCTTTGCCCTCTCACAGGGTAACATCCTGACTCAATACCAAGCAAGCATCTTCATCTAGAGGTGGAAAAGAACACTCTTCCTTCACAGTAGTACTCTGATACACCAGGTAAACTTACAAAATCACCTACTGTTAATCCCTACTCTTTTTTTCACAGATTATTTGCTCCCCCAATGAAAGGCAATCCTAAAAACCTTAGAAAACACTGGGAATGCCTGGGAATGGATCTCAAAGAATACCTTGTTGCCCATTCACACAGTTCTTTATCATAGAGCATGTTAGCGTACAGGCCTGATTTTCTCTACAGATCATATCTCAGACCTACATTTCAGTGTAGTCAGAGGCAAACCTACACTGTATGTCACCAGGCCCCGGACTTGATTGCAGACCATTACACTCATGGATGGGGCAGTGCAAGTTAAGAGAAACCGGGACCATACAGTCTATTACAGGCTATATCCAAAACCATTCTGCATAAGAAAGCACTAGAAATAGATAGAGAGCTATACATTATGCTGTACTACATAGTAACTGCTGAAGTTTCAGGTAGTTAACAGGCATCACGCTTGGTTGCCCTAGAATCATGGCAGGCACAAAGGTTGGAAAACCAGTTCTGAGCGACAGCCACAAGGTAATACACTCCACTTGCTGTGCTTTTATTTGACAAAAACATACTAGAAGAGGGATGCAATATTTCGGCCATATTTCTTCCAGTCTCCTGGTCACTATGGCACTTAGCTTAATATGTGTTCTGACACTACAGAGAAGTTTTGTGTAACGAGTTCCTTTATTAAGATCTTCTCTCATAGTGATAACGCTCATTTAGAGATTGCCAAGCCAAATTAATTCTGTGAATAAATCACCATTGCTGTCAACGCTCATAAGCACTCTGATGCAGCAAGAAGTAACATCCACTGGTCAATGTTTGGCTCTGAACGTCACAATGTGAAACAACAGGTACAACGATTATCAGGGCCTTATGAACATGTCTGGACATCACTATTCTCCTAAAATAGAGTAAACATGGAAGTCCTACTGACAGCACCACCTCAAGAAAACTAACCCATAAGTCCTGATAGACATAAAATACTAAATTCAGGTTGAAAATATCAAGACCTGCAACATTTCACCCTAGAATATTTTCCATTTCACAGTATGAGGATCTTACAAATGCCAACGTGTATTAAGAAGGGTCCCAAATCCTAATTAGAACAACTTGCACTATTAGTGTTCAAATGTGTCCACAATCAGACTCTTAAGAGTGGTTAGCAAAGAATAAAATTGTTATTCTTTAAGTCTGTACATAAAGGTTGTGACATAATCTAATGAAAGCCTCCTTTAGATGTCATTTTTCAGTTATAAAAAAAAGGAAGAGACAAATATTGCTGTTACAGCAAAAGAAATGGAGGAAAGATTGCAGTATGCCATCCTCCCCTCATGAACACATGACTGTCAGAGACTGAAGCCATGCTCCTAGGAGAATAAGGACAGACATAAATTATTCAGTGTGTTTTGGAGGCTTCCCCCCAACCCATGAAAACCGAAATAGCTAAATATCCACAACAAAGCACTCTGAGCTTAGCAAGTCAGAGTCCAAACTGCTGAAAGATTTTCATACCAGCCTGCTCAAGACTTTCTGGGTTTTTTTTTCCAGAATAACACTGTGCACTGCTTCTCTGAAAGCTGCAATTTGGTACTAAAATAATCTTTTATAAAGTTCAAGAATTTGACTGCCACAATGAAATTACTTCTCAGAAAAATAACTTTATCCTCCCATATCAAATAGATATCAACTCTTTTCAAGCCAACTAATTTTCCTTGCTCGTCAAAATACCCTGAGGACATTAAGCACAAAGTAATTACTAGTTTTACAAAGTCAAATTATGTGAAAACTGGCTTGCCAACAGTAGCTTTCATACCTGCTACGTGTTATTTATTAAAAAAGTTACCACAAATAAAAACTCAATATTATGAACTATCAGGTTTTGAAGGTCTAGTAAGTTACTGTTCAAGCAATTCCAAAGTTTCTTTCTAAAACAGTAAAACAGCTTTTGCCAACAGCAAGTTCTTTTCTCTGTCTTTTTTCATTTGGAAAACAAAACAATAGGCTTATAATGAAAGTGCAGCACTCACTAGGAAGCAGTGGGCAATAGAAAGGATTACTGTGAGAAAACAGTCAAAAAAAAAGGGTCTGTCTTGAAATTTAACTCATGCTTATTGAACTGAACTAATATTTGCTCTTCACACACTTTAACTGCTGCTAACCTAATGCCCCACAACTTCATCTCAAGAAAAGCTAAAGATGTCCTCAAAGTCACTTATGAAAACCCTTTGGTTTTAATACAAGTTAGATTAGCTGGGGTTTCTGAACTGTTAATTAAGATTTATTGCTGATGTTAATTAAGATTTACACCAAATGAAAAAATTCTGAAGTAGCTATTCCTACGTGTAGAGCTACTCCTTTCCTGACGAGGCAGCACCATTTAGGACGTGTTAATTGATGCACACACACAAACAGTTCTGCCTTTAATAAGCTATGCAAAATTTTTGTTTCCTACACCAATACAGTCTCTTGCCTAAAAATCACCATCATGTAGACCAATACCAGACATGTAAAAGATATTACATGAGAAGTCACCTAACACTATTACAGCTCCTCTCCACAAGAAATCAAAACAATGCTCAAGTAGCTATTAAGGAAGAAAAGTTCAGTGAGACCAAGCAGTCAGCACCGACAACAGACAAACATTCACCTCATGTTACTACGAGTAGAATTTAACTGTAAAATTTGCCTTGTATTGATATGATTTGACTCACAAGCTGGCAAAACTTCAGCTTGATCAAGCCAAATCTTTACCTAGGAGCATAACGGCTGCATTCATTATTCAGCATAGCTATGCTAACAAGTCTTCAGCATGGATGGAACCATGAACATACTTTGCTTTCATTCAGCTTAGTGAAGTTGCATAGCTACATCAAACAAACTCGTCTTTCTAACATTTTCTAAGTTCGTCTTCAAGAGTTTTGTTGGCTTAACTCTAGAGCTTTCTGAAGCACAGATATAACCCAAAGCACTGTACAGGGTAAAGTCTAAACCTCTCCTAATCCTGTTTTTCAAGCACTCCTGTGATGGGCCTAGATAACCTGCTGTTAATGCTGGTGATAATCATGTTTTCAAGTCAGTGTGGGTGTCCACAAAAACAAGGGTGGAAGGGCTAACACTGGAGTTTCATCTCAGACCTTCACAGCAATTCAGTCAGAACACCAGTTTTAACTGACCACAAAGCCTAATTTTTCCACCTGCACTTCTATAGTTTCTTCAAATTACAGCTGGCCTGGAACAGGTGCTTTAGGTACCAGAAATACAGAGGCTGCTAAACTCCTTGCTGATAAGTTCTGAGTGTATTCTGGTGATGACAGCATTTTCTTTATCATTTATATTGCAAAAGAGATTTGAGCTGATTTTAAAGTCCAGAGAACACATTAAACCTTTTACAAAGACATACAATTTGTTTCTGTGTATTAAACCATGATTTTTCCTCACTAAATTTTGAGCAGAAAAACAGAAACCCAGCTGTGCTAATACTTCTGAACTATTTCAGTAACGTTTTAAGATTTCAATATATGTTTTCATTGCTACTAGAAAGGGTAAACGACCTAACCTGCAAGAAACATTTACAATGAAAAACTGAGAGGCAGCATCTGAACAAGAGTCCTCAGATTGGAATCAAGGCTGCCTCATTAGGAAGGGAAGAATATATTGAATAGGCCACATATTATTTATTTTATTCTCAACTCTTCCATGTTTTTAACAGGGTGGCAGAAGAAAGGTCAGTTACAACTGTGAAAACTTTGTTCAGGGTTTAGTTGTTGGTTTTGAACCTCTATTTTAACTTTCAAATTAAGATGTTTCCTGTGCCTGAGACAAGCTTGTATTTCCATTTACGAATAAAGCCTAGTGTCTCATGCACAGAGACATGTGATCTCTGCATCCTGCAGAAAAGCAATGTTTCCAAAAACAGAAGTGAAAAGCAAAATTCATTCAGCTGCAGGCACAGAACAAAGACAGCAAACTGAAAGGCACAATAATAATATTGTTCCCATCTTAGGAAACACTGAAAGGTTATTTTTTTAATTGACAATTTGGACAGTTTTAATGCATGACTTACCAGGAGAGAGGAAGGTTGCATTTATTAAGAAATTAGAAAGCAGAGACTGTTCCTGAATATAAAGCACGAAACCATGCCAGATCTCCATGTCCCTATGGTTTGGACATTTCATTACTAGACCTTAGTCAAACTGTTTGACTCTTACCTTACCAGCAACAGATGATGATACCAGTTTACCAATTGAAGGTGCCATGCTCAACTTTGCCTCTGTCCCTCTAAGCTGTGTCTGAAAAGGTATCTAAGACAAGTTATCAGCAGCTGAAACTTAGCAAGCCATGCTCAACTATTCTCATGGGGGTTTTTTTGGGTGGGGTTTTTTTTTTTTTCACATTAACTTCATACTGAAAATTTTACAATAATTTGTTAAAAATTAGCCACATCTCAAAACTTCTACTCACCTATTTGGGACAGCCCTTTTCTCCACTAACTTTACTTTTATTTTTTAATTACAAGAAGTAGCAATTCCCTACACAGGCATAAAATCAAGTTGCACTTCAAAGCTTCCCTAGGCAGTACGCCCCCTTCAGTCATTTAACTGAGCATATAAAATGCATAACAGGCCTGGAAGGAATTGAAAATATTTCTTTTGCTGTATGTGGGAAAATTTGGAATATTCCTGGCAACAACTGCCAGATTTCTTAAGATCATCTAACAAATTAGATACTGGCCATCAAATGAGCATGGTAATACTCTTCAGAATTCAAAGTCCTAACAAATGCTAAGATTTCACCTGTTACAAAAGTTTACAGTCCCTTGAGCAACCAGTTCTATTTTAATTGTCTAGCACACTCTCATCCAACCTTTCAAAGTAGGCACCTGCCAAAGGAAGACAGGATTTTTTGCCTCAAGTAATGTGAATTATGTTAATGAAAACGTAGTTCTATTTAAAAACAAATCAGGGTCAGTCATCCAGAAGACAACAGATTTCAGTCTCATTTCCATCACAGACTGTGCATACAAGGAAAATTCATTATTTATACAGACTTTTCACTGAGTGGATGTCAATGCACTTAATTAAGTCTCCAAGCAGTCACAGAACTCTATTCTTTTTGTAGCTGCTAGTCCACCCTGCAGTCTAAGGTCATATTTGTAACAATCTCCATTTTGTAGAGAAGCACCTGTTTTCCTGCTTCTGTCACTAGGGCAGAAACCCTTGTCAGGAGCTGCTGGCATCTAAAACATCTCTGTACAACACACAACTTCATAATGAGAAGTTGCTAACTGCTGCATAAGACTCAGCCACATAACTTATCCTCTTTGTAAAGAGCCAGCACAACCCAGTTTTGCCATTCAGTTAGGTCTTCATCACTGCACAGGAAAGATGGTCCGCCTCTACACACAACTGGCTAATGCACACTGACTAGCAGTCATTTCAAATTAGCAACATCATTATGTTAACAAGGGGTAAAATAAAAAGCATCAAAGTACCTTGCTGGAAGTCTCAGTTTAGTTAATATACAACCAAAACCACCAGCAAGCACTGCCATACTAGCAACAGAGCCTGCAAATGTTAGGATGTAGTGCAACACACTGTGGCAGAAACCAGCCACAGGGCACCTTACAGACAGGCGGGTATAGATAGCAATTCTGTGCAATTTCTCAATCTGCTGAATTTATGGAAAGAGAAGGCCAACACAGTACAGGGATGATGTCTAGCTTCACAACTCTTCAAGTCCATAACAGACAAAGAAATTCTTACCGGAAGCTTCTAGCATAAACTAGCACACTTCCCCTTGTGGAAGTTGCATAAAGCATCCACAGTTGATGGCTATTGAAGGAGAGGGTGGAGAGCCAAATTCAGTACCCTTTACCAAAAATACCAAACTCAAGAATAAATAAATGGAGCTTAAGCCACGCCCTACTCTACCAGGACAAAAGTTACAAATGTCTTCCAAAAAACGAAGTTACCATAAAAATCTCAAACTCTTAAGCATCAGAAATACTTTTCTGGGGAGGACTATCAATAAAGGATTTCCATTCACCACATCTGCCTCAACGTAACACATTCCTTTTCAGACTGTCTATGTAAGCTCTGGGATGTAAACTGCTTGGTAAAGTTCACAGCACTATGAATAGTTTAACTTCAGTTTTGATTGATCTCAAATCAGTGGAAGTCCTGTGTCCACAGAGATCAACTTCCTAATTGTATACGATTGAGGGTTTGTTTTGAGAGTTCTTTTTTCTTCGGCTTAAGGGTTTGAGGTGCTTTAAATCCCTAATTCTAGATGAGCTTTTAGACCAATAGTTGAAACAGTAATAGTCTACAACCAAATGAGTCAGTCACTCCACTTCCCACAAGTTCATGAATTTATTATCTTCTAAACTAGAGTAAATTTGGCACGCTCAGATAATCTGCATCACAGAATTTACCAAGTGTACTGCAGCACAACCACTTCTCTGGGATTATTAAAGTTTCATGTCTTACAGGTATGGGTGGCTTTACTAAGTTCTGAGAATATTTTTCATAGGAATAGATTTATACATACACACACTCGCAGGATCAGGGCCCTAACAAAGCTGTCTTCTGTTTGAGATGCTGGTGTAATATGATTTTTTTCCCCCTCTAATTATCAGTACTGGAGAAAATGTTTTGTGCTGTGGGTTTTGTGGTTTGTTTTTTTTTTTTTTAAGGCAGGTTAACCGTAGCTTTTAGTATTACTATAATAGCACAAATAGAGAGCTCAGTTTTGTAGACTCTTGCAGGAAGGTATGTCTGCCCATCAGCCTGCTCAAGTGAACGAAATCATCACATACCTGCCTGAGTGTAACAGTATGCTTAGAAATGCACACGAAGGCATCTAGATTTCAAGGTGACTATATGAAAAGGCACCTTCAAAAAAAAAAGGGGGGGGGCGGACGGGGACGACACAACCCACACCGGATCCTTAAAGAGCAAAAGGAAAAGCAGCAGCTAGTAGAGAGGGCAGCCAGGGAAGACAGAGACCGGAGACCCTTGCTTCAAACTGGAAGGCAAGGTACAGCCCGGGACGGCGTTTGGCGATGACAGCCCCCAA
>JAVJGI010000050.1:108208002-108226220 GCA_035590275.1 Ibycter americanus | reverse complement strand
GGCTGTGGTCCTCCGCCCCTCCCTCAGCATTCGCGACTCCCGCTTCCCCCGCTCATCCCAGCGCTGGGAGCCAGCAGACCGGGAGTTCTGCAGCCGCCAGCGCCAGGCCGAGGCGGCGGCTGCTGCAGCGCGAGGACACGGGCAGCGGCAAGAAGAGGCATCCATGAGCCGCACGCGTAGGGGCGAGCGGCCCGCGCATCGTCCCTCTGCCCATCGCGGGGACCAAGAAGGGGCACAAGCGCTCACTCGCGTTAGGCGCTGGAAGGGTAGGAGCTCATTTACTCAAGGTTAGTCATACAACGGGATGGGCGATGTGCGTACCTCGTCATACGCAGGGTAAGTCTAGGAAGGAAAGACAGGCAATGGAAAGCATGGCTCCTACCTCATTAACCAGTCAAACTGCTGGATGAGAAGTCCACCAAACTTTTTGCAAAGCTGAAGGGATGACCTCATGGTCATGGTGGGCTCCTGCAGCTGAACCCCTGGGGACCTCTCAGCTCGCTGCTGAGCACCAGCACCCACCAGGCCCCGAGCAAGATGGCAGGACCGTCCCTCTGAGGCCCCATGCAGGACACAGCAGGTGGCCTATGCTGTTTGCCAAACGCACCCAAATGGGGCTGGCCTGCATGCTTTATCCTCAGCACGCAAGCTGTGCCTTCACGCAGAGGTAAAAATAGTTTCATGGCTAGGTGTAATCATGCAGGTCCCCAGCTACCCAGGTAAACTGCACTGGTTTAGGAAAACAAACATGGTTTGCTGTTACAAGGCAGCACCTTTACATTTCTCTCTCTCTTCAAGGAAAGGAACCTTGCTGCATGCTACACCAATGCCGATCCCAGACCAGGCACTTAGTATGGAGAAAAGATTGCCAAGTACGTTTGATGGAAAGACGGGAAGGGTAAAAGGAAGCTGGGGAGGATGTCAGAAAGGCAAGGGTGAGCCAGTAGATGGAACAAAGAGCGTTAGAAACTAGAGTGCTTCAGCATAAGAGCAGAAAGAAGCAAGTACGTTAGGTTAGTGCAGCCATGTGGAACTTGGGGAAGGCACGGAAAATACATAAATCTATGAAAGAGCTTTGTACCTAAGTCCAAGAGGTTTATTCTCAGCTCTTGCCTCATTTCACAGGTTTTAATGCTTTTTGCCAGCAGAACTAATTATCTGAAAGTCCCCTGTCAGCATGTCCTCCATAGTGCTACACAACTTGGTGGTCAGAGTTGGGTTCCTCAGGATATTTGCTTTTCTTCCTGTTTCTGTTCAGGAGCCTAACTCATTAACATGGGCCAAGTCAGCCTGGTATGTCTGCAGAACCAATTGCCACAAAAAGCACAGGACTGATAGTCGCTCCAAATTTCAGTTAGTACTAGGCATCATGCACTTCTAGAAGGTAGGAATCGACACTTAAATATCACACTCCTTATTAGATCAGTAGATCTAGTTTAGCAATCTGGCAAAGGAAAAACAAAAACCCAGAGAGAATGTGCTTATAGGACTCTACACAAGAAGATAATGTAGGAGGAAAAATCCTGGAACCAGATACAGCAAAAAGAATTTCCTCTCATCACCACGAGCAGCAGAAGTATCCATAGGGGGGTGTGGGGGTGTGTGGGTGGGGGTGTGTGTGGGTGGGGTGTGTGTGTCTGTGTCTGTGTGTGTCTGTGTGTGTGTGTGTGTCTGTGTGTGTGTGTTTACAGAAATTATGGATAAGCTTTGGACACTGCTGCTGTCAGCCTTAACCGCAGACAAGAAGCTACAACTTCAGTATATAACCAAAAGAGGAAATAAATTGCTGTTCCCAGTCTAAAGCTCAGTGAATGTGAAGTATCGTGGCATCTGCACCTTTTGGGGGTGTATCAGTAAACTGCATAGGGATTAATTTATAAGTCATTACTTAGGCTTAATGCTTTTGATTAAAAAGCATAGCTGATCATTAGCGACATGGAGCTTAAAATACATAATGGAGAATCTTAGAGCAAGACCTTTGTTTTCCTGTGCTATCAGTTTGCTGTCATCAGAATTACAGTTCAATGTGGTTTGCAATAGAAAAAAGGCTGGATATCTCCTGCTTAAAATATCTAACTGAAAGGTGATTTGAATCACTGAAAAGCTGAAGAATTTATACAAATTTAATTGTAACAACTTCAGTCAAACACAGCAACCCAAATTCCTTGCTTTGGAGTTACATCAAGGATGAACTGCGTCATAGGCAGCTTGCTTCTTAGAATCAGAAAGATAGCCGATGAAAAGAGCAGGTGCCATTTAAAAGCCGGTTTAAATTATATCCTATAACACACCACTTACATTATCCATATTATGCTCACTTAGATGACTAAGTCTATTCTCTAATTACACTGGAGATGATTATGGCTGAGTATAATCTACCTAAGAATTAGTAGACTGTCTATGGAATGATTACATACTGGCAACAGAAATCTTTGATGCTTCCTTTCTGTGTAAGCTGTCATGAACCGTGTAAAGCAGCAAAAATGAGTGGTTAGAGCATGGTCCTGGGAATCAAAAGAGCCTGGGGTGTACGTCGTTCTGCCATAAGCTTGCTGCTTCGCTTTGGATAAATCTTGTAACCTCACGGCAATTAAATTTCCTCATATGTGAAATGGGGGAAGCATTTATTCACAGCTGCAGCTTTGAAATCTTTGAAAGGAGACCGCTGTGTAAACAGAAAACACAAAATTGTTATAATTAGGACAAAGCCACAACGCATATCTATTAATTATTTGCTCTTTGTCTTTAATAACATAACAGCAGAACTTATGGGTATTTTAAAAAGGGTTTTTCCTCCAGTAAAAGATGAATTTCCAATGAGGTACAACATCAAAGAAGGAGAGTGGGAAGGACACATCTTTAAAAAAGAGAATTTCAAAGAACCTTTGTTGTTCCATGTTTTATCTGTGAAAGGAAGAGACCAAAAGGCAAACACAGCAATATAGAGCTTAAGTTACAGTTTATTTTTGTTCTTCTTTAAACACCTCCTTAGCTGGAGATCAGAGCCTATTCAGCATGCTGAACTACTACCCAAAAATCCCCGAGACACGGCAGCACTAATCTTTGATTCATCATTTCCAAAATACTGTCCTCCACAAGTTCAGAACAGCAACCATGCAAACATACAACAAATAGAACTAGTTTTCTCAGCAGACAGTGTTTGGGAGAGAAGTTGGCTTAATGCAGAAGGTAAAAAAGACCATCTAAGTGTTGAAATGATATTAAAATATGTACTATGATAGATTTTGGTGAAAGGGTAGTGCAGCCAATAAAACCCTGCTGTTGATATTCATTTTTGTTATTTCAAACCACTGTCTCAGTCTTGTCTCTGCTGGAGCACATTTGGAGTACCTAAAAATCAGATGAACTGGGGTTGTACAGAGCAAATGTACCTGGTTGCTGCTAAGTCAGAATTCTAAGCCTGTACTCGTAAAGGTGTCCCACTAAATTTAAGTGATTCCTCTTACAGTAAGTTGTAGGAACAAAAAAATCTTCTTACATACAGAAGAGTTAATAAAACAGAAAACCCTAGATAATAGTTACACCATAGGCCAGTAAATTCAACTGATGTCGCAGAACAAGTCTGGAGAGCAAAAAGTGTCAATGGTACTTGGTTCTTTTGGGTTTTTTATATAGTAAGGAGACTGGAGCAGAGACTTGAGAGTACTTCTCCCACACTAAAGGTGGCTTCACCCACAGAAAAGAAAGAGGGTGGCAGGTGCAAGGTGCAATACTCTGATACAAAGTAAGGATGTCACCTGCTGGGCTCAGTGGATGCTTTAAAAAAAAAGACTGGAGAAATCCTGGCTGCAGCCCCTTTGTCCAGTTACACCATTAATCTATGGAAACGTCTGCAACTGTACATAAGATTGTACATTGTAGGCACAATGGCAGGCTTAGATGTCAAGCTTTTACTCCACAGAAGGTGATTAATTTCTCCACTGCACAAGTGACATAACAGAACACAACTTAGCCTGTGTCACAGGGACAGAAGACAGCATGCTACAAGGACTCTGGGTGTGCTGCAGTTACCCATCAGGCTCAGCACTGAACCACACTACTAAGCTGCTCTATTGCCCATTCAAAAAGGTTACCGCCTTCTGGAGTTAAGATTTATCAGAAAAGCATCAGTCTCTAGTTTTGTTTTCATAATTTTTGAAATTTTTCCTTGTTCTAATTTACAGTAATAGGTGACAGCATACTTATTTTCATAACTCTAAAGGGTATCACAAGACACATTTATTATTATTTGCTTATAAAGTCCGTCAGCCTGGAGCTTTTTTAGTGTTAGAACAGCATCTGTAACAGTGAGGCTAAAACACTTGACAATAGCTTAAAACTCATAATAATAAATAGTCAAGGTGGGTGGAAGAAGTAAATCTGTCATCCTGAGAAGATAAACCAGTAATGACAACAAAGTACAGAGACAACAGCTTTACTTTCTTAGGCAACGATCCTGTTTAATCTTCATGTGTGCTTCCATTGTTACTGTGCTGCCTGTACAGAAATGCTTGTAGCAGACCAATGAACTGCAAAAGGTGTCTCACTTCTCTCTGCAAGAAATGTGCTATAGTAACTATAGCTACCCTTATTAAAATTAAAGCATGTTTTTTCTCAACTTAGCATTATTCATAAAATTGCAACAGCTTGAACATCAATACACAAGACAGAACAGTTCTGGTGTTACGCAGGTGATACGGTTCATTAAAGCGACTGCATACCTGAAGCAGCTTTATATTTTATATTAGTGTGTCATGTCTCAATAATCTATGTGTAAATTGCTGCAAATTAAATCATAGCACTTAGAGGTTGGACAGTAATACAAGGGACAGAAAATTCCACTATGTGATTAATCAGCCATCTGGTGCAGTGCAAACAGCACTCATTCAGGGGAGGTTACAGTCTTCTGATTAGTTACCACAGCAACAGGTCTGCTGAGTATGCTTAAAAAGTTATGCATGTGTCAGCAACCTTTTTTCTCCTCCCATACACATCATCCACTGGGGGCTCTAAGCAGTGGCATGTCCTTCCTAGGTTATGGATGTTGCTGCAGCATTTTCCATTGTTCTGCTTTTCAGGAGACTTAAAACTTGGGCAGTGTGTTTTGTTTTAATATGACTTTAAGGAGTTCTGACTCAAAAAAAACCCTTGATGATTACATAATTTTCCTTATTCATGGAAGTGGTAGATAGCTGTAGCTAGGAAGGGACCTCTGATAACAGAAATACTTCAAATTAAAATAAAACAAAGAAGTCCTTTTGGCTCCTGTACTTCCAAAAGGATAGGAAAATTTTTTTTTAACATGTCCACAAGGGAGTATCTCTGTCATAAAAGAGCCCGCATTTACATAAATGGTCTTGTCCACAATGTACAACTGGAAAATTGTAGTTAATAGGAGATGGGGAAAAATAACAAAGCTCAAACTATATTGTACATCTCATGCTGGTTGCATGTTACTCCTTATGTACATATTTTAATACAGAACTGTCAGCAATAAATTACCCAGAATTTTTAAATCTCCTTATATTGACTGTCGATATTAGCCAAAAAAACCTGGATGGTACAAAGAGCTATTCCCCCCCCATGGAAGGGCCCGTGGCGTTTTCTCCAAGCACGCCCTAAGCTGTACCGGCAGGCAGTGGTGTGAAGGCATGAGCCTGGCTGGTGCTGCTCCAGGGGCACCAGCACATCCTTGTGCTGCCCTCCCGCAGCTGCCTGCTCAAGAAGCAAGGTGTGAAGGTTCGAAGCCAGCACAAGCCTGGCAGAGAGTACTAATTGGTGTCCTAGAGCCCACCTTGCCAGCCTGCTTTCACACAGCCCCACCACTGCATGAATGGCTGGTTGTGGCCATTTCGAAAGGGTGCTACAGCGAGCCAGACTTGGCTCAGGTTAGCGGTAACAGGATCTGGTACCAAATGAATAGGGGCATTGGCCATTTCTGCTCCATATGTGCTCCCATTGCAGTTTGTGCTCATTTGTCAGCTGCAAGACAAGCACCACATGTCTGAGAGCTTTACTTCAGACTGTTTTGCAGAGGCAGAGCACAAGTCTACATTGCAATGTCTGTTTCACCACGTTAAGGCCAGGCTTTAACCCAGTAATAGTGACAATAGCAATGAGGACATGACAACACGTAAGGGCTGAAATACAGGATGCAAATGTAAATTCTTAACTTCTGTTAAAAGGAAGGAACGTCACCAGTCTTACCTAAGTATTGTGGTCAGCATCACTACGTAAAATCCAGCAGGTCATAATTTTTTTTTAAGCTACGATTAGTCCATTAGCTATAGCCCTACAGATTCCATACCCAGAGACAGACACAGGGTCACCAAAAGCATTTTGCGTTGTATTTATGGAATGAAAACCTGTTCTCTAAAGACATACCCCAGCAGATTACAGAGACCAGAGCTAAGCTGTGCTATTTACTCCCAGAGAGACAGCAGGCCAAGCATGCAAAAGAAATAAGTATTACCTAGTTCACTATTCAGGGAAAGAGGCAGAAGAGGAAACATCCGCTGCTTTAAAGAAATTTCAATGGCAATAAAATGTAAGAGGACAGGATTGATTTAATGCTTTCAGTCTGACTCCCAGATGAGGAATCAATTATCCTGCATCATTTAATCTCCTTAAGCAGGTCATGACACAAACTAGAAATTAGAAGCATTGTATCTAATGTGAAGAGCAGCTCTTAATGGTAGTTAGCATCAGCCTCAGATTTTTTTAGAGGAAAACATAACTGGGATTTGGGGAGCTCTGAACTACATTTCCCTAGTCAGATCCTAATATTTTAAAAGTGGGTTTGTTCATTGTTTACCTAATGGAGATGCAGAGCAGTTATAAGAAAAACAAGCAAACAAACAAAAGCACCAACAAAAGAAAACAACAAAAACCCACCCCAAAATGTGCAAAACCCCCACCCCACCCCCCCCAACTATCCCTTGTGGACAAACTCTAGCTCTCCATCAGGAACATGGCCTTCAGAAACCTTGCAAAAAATTACTTACCTGCTACGTAACAAATTCCTCAGTTAAACCAAGCTCCTATTTTTTTTTTTACATCATTCAAGAGAACAGAAATACCACACGGCTCCTAACCAGATGCAGCCCTCTAGCTAAACCAGCCTGCTTTTGGAACAGAACCTCCTAGAAGGAAGAAGTGTGATGCAGGAGGTGGCTCCATCCAAATCCCCTCCAGGCTGGGAGAGCTGATAATTAAGGTCCTTGACCCTGTATATACACATATATAGCTTCCTGCTGAGCTTTTCAATTACATTTCTTGCATGAAACTGTTGACATAATCAAGCACAAGCATGAAAACAGAAGCAGGATAGCTAACGAAATATCCTTGTTTTGTCAGAGTTGTTTTTCCTATGTACCAGGAGAAAACTAGGGCACAGAATGTAAGCATTACGATTAACTTTCAAGAGAGGCTAAAATTATCCAGGATTATATAAATATAAGCAGGTTTTATTTCCTGTTAGCAAAAACAATTCAGTGTTAAAGACAAATGAACGGTTTTGGGGTAGTGGGTTTTGTGGTTTTTTGTGGGTTTGGTTTTTTTTTTGCAAAAGCTGTGTGATGAGGTCATTGTATTTTTAAGAAGCAAACTCAACATACCTGTTCTGAATATTCCTTAATGGACCGTGAAAGTGTGAATTTAAACTTTGTCATAGGAATAAAAATCCATATAGAAACTGGCTGAAGCAGTGATTTCTAACACAGTCAGATCACGAGCCTGCCTTATTATTTGCAGTACCTACATCAATGGCTGCCCAGTGTTCCTTCTTCCAAGCAAGCAGATGCCAAATGATCTAGTAAACAAGATCTTTGGCATGTCTCACATCACACTGCATACTTCCACTCTCTCTCTCACCACATTTCCCCGAGCTTTGTTCCTTTTCTGGGAATGCCCCAAAGCAATGAGCTCTCCCCATCCTGCTGATACTCACCTGCCATCTGAAACTGGGATTTGTGGATCAAGGGATAGACCACCTCATATCTAACAGCAGAAACAATGCGGTGTGGGGACTGTACGGCGAAGACAATTGTAATTTAAAGGCTGACCTGTACCACCTGTTTTTACACTGAAGTACTCAGGAAACATGCTATGAATTATTTTCATTGTAAATATCATGAAGAAGAAACTATGGTAGCAGTTTGTTCAATATGTACTTAATACTGCAATTTTAGGACTCCGTCACACACAGTACTTACCAAAACACCTCTGTTCTGGGGATGTTGCTGGCAGCACAGGAAATAAGGTACTGAAAAGATTTAAGGCCCAACAAAGTGATTTCTTCATTTTCAACACTGCCTTGTCCGTTGATCTCAAAGAAGCAAGCTTTAAAACACATTTCAGACTACCAGCACCGTTCCTGAAGCTTTGCCAAAAGCTTTCTTGTGTCATTGCACTGCATATCAAGAATTTTCAAATAAAATGAGCTCTGAAGGCTGCTTCTGTACCTACAGAAGGCAGCAACTCCCACTGTAATTGCTAGGTAGTGGCTGTGAATGACAGGCTGCAGTTCTAAAAACCATCAGTACATATTTTCCTATATAACCACAAAATACAAAGAAACATGTGAAGAAGGCTCTAAGCTGCAGGAGGAAAGTGCTCTGTTTTGAGGCCTCTCCACTTGAAAAACTGCTGTGTTTTAGAGACACAGTGAGGGTTTGTTTCTTCAGGGGAAATACACCTTGTACTTCACACACAAGCCAACCAAAACGTTGCCGAGTGCCACTGAAGTTCCGATATTCCTCCTCCCCTCAGGGGACAGGCAGCCACCTGCCTCTGCTCTCCTGCAGGTAGCTAGCTGGCTCCTGCTGGCACTGCAGCAGCATGCCCTGTGGATTAACAAGCAGATGCAATTAAGACAGACAGTGCTGTTTCTACCTAAGAAATCCCTTCATCTTCACAGAAGGAATTTTAACGACAGCAAACAGTAATAAAGTTGAGGTAGCTTCTCAAATCCGCTGCTGATTCTGCACTTTTGAAAATTTTTTTTTCAATTTCAGAAATTTAGCACAGCTATGAAGAAAAGCACTAAGAACGAAAGCCATCCGCTCATCTGGCACAAACCTACACACAACACCAACTAAAGCATCTCGGTCCTGCAGCCTTTAATACTCTGCTGGCATTAACAAGTTAACTGTATATTCACTTATTTTTATGAAATGCTTTAAAAATCCAAGCAGAAGATAATGCATATGTACATTTCACAGCATTCACTGACTCCGAACTCCTATTTAACACAAAGGAAACAACAGCTAGCCCTTACTGAAGGCACATACTGGCACCCTATTATTTCAACTGAAGTTTTTATATATTTGGTCAGTAACCTGGGCAAAGTTTTATTTCATGCTTTTATGCTTTTGCTTGCCAGCCAGATGTTCAGAGACCATGCTAAACACTGCAATCATCTAAAACACTCACAGAGCCCATGTAAGCGTCAGTTCTGCTCTTCCCAGCAGTGCGCACAAAATTTCCCATTTGGTTGGCTGGGTACCTGCCAGTTGCCACATCGTTGGCAAGATTGCCTTAAGAGTCAACTTCATATCCCTCCTTGGCCTAGGCTATGCTAATTGCCTAGGCTCCACATGTAGTCAGTGGAGAAAGACAGGAAACTATTTGATAAGGCATCTATGCCAGTACAACATGAACAATATACATGTGATGAGTTGCCCTCAGGTACCTAGTGCTCTGGTGTCTGCAGGGGGAATCAAAACACCCAGCACAGAACCTGGAAGCTGTTGGGAGAGCTGAAGTTGGGCAAGCTTAATTTTCATAAGCGATGAGAAAAAATATCAATATGCAAAATCATGACTGGTAAGAGCAGCTAAACAGGTAATGATTTTTCATTATTTCCTCACAACAGAAAAATCAGGACAGGCAACAAGCCTAGAAACAGAGGGAAATATTTTCCTACCCTATTCTACTGTGAAACTCACTGCCATAGAACATTACGGAAGCAAAAGTGTAAGTGGGTTCAAGAAAACTAGATGGCATCATTGATGAAAAAGAGCCAAAGGTTACTGAAAACCAAATATGTGGCCACAATTCCCTACCACTTAAGCCAGCAGCCACAAAAGGCCAGATGCTGGAAGAAAAAAAAACCTAACAAACAAGAACCACCACCACTGCATATCTTCACTTACACTTTTTTTTTTTTCTCCCAAAAAAGACGCTAGTGACAGCAATCTGTAATGTCCATAAGCAGCTGAACTCCCTTTAAGTAGTCTTCTAATACTTACTTGCAACACTAGGTGGCAGGGAAAACATCCAGCTCATCTATAGCATCGAGAGCCTTCAAGGTACAGTCTCACTTGGCAGTAGTTAAGGATTAGTGCAATGCAGCAACCCCGATTTCATACAACTGGATTTGCTTTGTGTCCCTATGTAGCCTCCAGCAACATTTTCCAAGTTCGATACAGTGTTCAGAGACCCCATATGTTTGTGGTGCCAGAATACAAGCTAATTCCTTCCCCAAGACACTTTGCCCTTTCATTTAAGAAACTGCGGACAACTGCAAGATCTTTCTTCCTCTCCAGAAATAGTTCAAACAAACACAAAATGGAGTTGAAATCCTCATAGTCTCTACCTCTGTAAAGACACAGCACCATAACATTTACCTCATGTCTCTATTTTTCTACAAAGTCACTTTATTATTTAAAATTCACATCATTTGTGTGCTACTTGTGAAAATACTGCAAAGGGGCAATAATGAAACAAGTTCTACAACTCAGGCTGTTGCAAAGCAGGCAAGCCAATGCGAATCTTTCTTCAGGCCATACTGATCCTCCTGTCAGTATGCCCCTCCCTTCTGCAAATGAGAAAAACTTCAGACTTGTAACATTCTGCTCAAGAAAAGTATAATCTATCTTCACGAATGCAAGCTCCGAGTTTCAAAACAAATGTTTGTGTATGTGTAAAGGACACCACCTCTGCACTGCAGCATAACTTGCTATTTTCCAAATTACAGACATCTCCTAGAATGTTGCTGACATTAAAACTGAAAGTCTGACATTTAACTCCTACTTTGTTCACATAATTTAAAGAAAAATGCAGACAATTATTGGCATGGTTGGTAATGCTCTCACTTTAGAAGAGCAAAATCAGCACAGGAGATAGTAATTCTTCTCATTCAGCTTTACGCAGCTGAGAAACAGATACAAAGAAATGCTGATACCTTCTAGTACCTTTTTTTAAAATCGGCAGAAAAAAAGAGCAAGGTCAGCACACCGGTTTTCAAGCAGTGACACACAAGAAGAAATGTCAAGTAATTAAGCCACAGACTAGAAGTTACACATAAAGGAGATGCTGAAAGTGATCTTAACACACAAACAAGTCACAGAAAGGCACTAAATCAAATTTTGATTTTCACAATGTTTGATAACTGGAAAGTTTGTTTCATTTCTGAAAAATAAGTTAATACAAAATTCAAAAAACACTGATGTACAAGTCTTTGCTGCATAAAAGGAGGTACATTTTCATACTTTAACATAGTTTAAAACATTTGTACATAATGAACAGGAATTCTTTTATAAAAACAATGAGTGTTTCTTTGCCAACTGCAGCTGTCAACTCAAAAACACAGAATTAAGATGACAAGAGAACCAGACAGTCTAAATCACTGCCACTTGTATAAAAAAAAAAATTACACCATCCTTTTCTACAGCTCATCATGCTTGTATGTAAATTCCCTTGCAGATATAAAGCCATCACTGTCTTCGTCTTCTTTATCAAATATGTCTTCAACCAAAGCATCATGCTGAGTGTCATTTACCACTGCTCCATGCTTTTCAAATTCTTTCTTCAAATATATTTTCACCTATTACACAAAAAGTGAGAGATAATGTTTTCAGGCTTATGAAAGAATTGATTACTGTTGTGTAAGAGGGCCACTATGTTCAGGATGGCAATATTAGGCAATAGATACCTTCCTTCCTATGCCATTGCCAGAATACTCCTCCTCCGGCTGATTCTGCAGCCCCATTCAGTCACTGAACACTCTTTAGTAGCAAGTGACAGTAAAACTAGCAAATCAGTTGCCATACGTTTACGGCATCTGACTGAAAAACAAGCCAGGAAAACCTGTAATCTGATGTCTATGCAGTACAGTATAGCCAGCAGAAGTTACTAGCTACCAATTGGTCATAGACCCAAACAGCTTTTTCACATCCTAGCACTTTGACAAACCAGTAGATGTAAGCAGCCACCCCAGATATATACAGACATCTGTCCACAGTCTCACTGTTTGCTACTCTAATGGGAACTACAAAAGATTAGTCTTTCGGGTCTAGCATACTGTACCAGCCCCAAATAAAAAAGCACTCAGTGGTTTATCCTGACTTCTCACAGATGACTTTTGCACATTGAAAAAGCAGACTCAAAATAAGAGGCGAACAGAAAGTGAGTAATGCTGAATACACATCCTTCAAACAGTGAATGCTATGAAACAGGACTGCCCTACAGCAGCAGAATTTCAAGTTCCAGTTTGTTAGTAAATCAGCAATTCCAAAGAGCCCCGAAGTCTGGTTTTATTTCTAAGATGTTATATTTCATCTAAGTCTTCCATAAGAGTGGGCCAAATGTTGGTCACACGCCTATGCCTCAGCTCACCAAGGCTGCTTTTGAATCCCCAGTTCAGTGGTTCCACTGGGATCCAAGGCTCAATATGCAATATGCTGCAGTATAGATGTACATCCTTGGCTTAGTTTTACTGAAAAAAGATCTGTTGCCAAGGTGTAAGAAAGTATGCAAGCTGAAGCCATGCAAGAAAGGCAAAGCACAGACAGGAGTTTAATTGTTGAGCCAGGAACGGTAGGTAGTTCAAGAGCATTCAGCAGGAAAGATGCCAACAAGAAAACGCATAAAACACCAAAGGCAAAAACAGCAGAGAATTGGAAGGCAGCAACATTGAAAGTCATCTCCAGGAAAGAACAGACACTCACCCTTCCCCATGTGACTAATGACCACCTGGACAGCAATGACTTTTTGGGTGTCTTACCATTAATGCTGATCATATCAGTTCAGTAGTTATGCTAACAACTCATTCGTCCCAGTCACCCATACTGTGCTTCACCCAATAAATAATTGCCTTAAGCACTTTTAAATAGTGCATATTCTGCTTGCAGAGTTGCTCTGTGCACAGTAGTAGCTAAAAATCTAACTTGTGTTTAGATACTTCCCTAACAGATCAAGTTAAGCTTATCTTTCCCTTCCCACTATCCCATCCTGTTAGGTTTGCTCACAAGGAGGGTAACCCACTTACCTCTTGCTTGGACAGTTTCCAGTCATCATTAAGATCCATCTCTTGGAATGACTCATGAGACCGTGGTCCATTTCTAATTTCTAGAAGGTCAATGTTGAAAATCAGTGTGCTCTCAGGTGGAATTTTTCCTACCCAAAATGGTAAACATGGAGAAAATGTTAAAACAACTACATATTCAGTGCCATACAAAAGCCATATGCATCAGAGCAACAATCCAGTAATCCTACAATTTACAAAGCATCCGGCAATTTGAACTAATAAGAATAAGTATCTGTAACAGTGGTAACCATAACTATTTTAGACTGTAGCCTGGATCCTGAGCAGCCCTTACAGCACATATGCTACTATAGATGCAACTAGTTTTGTTGGAGACTAGTATGTTGATGTGAGCTCATATTCAGCAATCATCATCACAGGTTTATCAGCCAACATTCCTGAATCCTTTTTTCATGACCAGAGCCAGATAAAGTAGAAAACAGTGAAGGAGACTGTACAGCCAGCAAGGTGGCCATACTGCAACACACAGCCAAGACTGATGGTCAGGGTAGCAAGAAGGGAGAGTACAGTCCTCCCATGACACCATAACCCTGCCAGTCTCCAAATTCCTCTCCACTGCCAACTGACACCTTGTACCTGCTATTCTGCTACTGGCAAAAAACTTCTTGCCAAGAAAGACAGAAGGGCAGCAATGCTGTCACTATCACATAGTTGTCTATGGACCGCTGCACAAAGCACTGAGCTATTTTCAAGCACACAGCAGAAACTAAGTATATAAACCTGCTCAAAAGACACGTGTTGGCATCATGCCATTTTTGGTGCAGGTGAACAGAGTGACAATTTCCTAATAGAGCCAAAAACCACCACCCTTGCCACCACCCCTCAAAGATTTCACTTTATCACATCACTGTAAAAGCCAATGCCTGATGTGCCTTCACGATGATGGCTAAAACTACTGTCAAAGACCTTTTAGCACACCCCTTTGCTCCTTTATATACAGAAATGTTGAATATGACCAAATATATTTCTATATTGGATGGCAGCATGCCAAAAAAAATACTCCTGTGCCTTGAGAGATACAGAAAAAAAACCTTATCTACATCTACTATTTTGGAGCTATGGTGTTAAATACACCCTGAGCTGCAGCAACAGACAGGCTTGTAGATTTCTGGGACGAATACATGTGCAGAACTGGAAATACATGGTACAGTGGCCTGCTTAAGAGTTTGGAACATAGGTAATATTTCTGTTACAAAAAAAGGCATCTGACTCACCATTCAAGTCAGCAAGGTGGGAGACTAGTGAACGTATGTGCATTCAGAGGAAAGCATGAAGAAAACGGAGTAATTCTGTCTTCAAGGGCATAATTTGAAAATCGCAACATAATTATGTTCAAATACATCAAACTTTTCCTAAAGCAAGTAATTTCTTGCAGCAGTTAGCAGTGTTTAACTGATCAACCTTCTTGCACTAAACAGAGGTGAAGCTGCAAGTGTCTGAAGAACTGTAGTGTTTTACATATTAATTAAGGCAATTAGGCCTGTGACAACTACATGAGCACTGCAGCATTTATTATCTTTTTGTGGAAAAATTTACAGTTGTGCCCTGCATAGTCAACTAAATGACCACCACAATTTTCCTGGTCTCTACTAGAAACATCATTACTTCTAATACTATCTCTTGAACCCCAAACCAAGGCTTCTAGAAAAACACGTTTTATTAAGAGGATACTTCCTCCTGAAAGTATGCAAGAAGGGAAGGTATGAATTATGCTGTATGTACGGAGCACTACTTGGCCTGTGCTCAGCCCTATTTGCCAGAGGATACAGACATGCAAACACTCCTCATTCCTAAAACAGTCTCAGATTAATGGGAGAGGACAGTAGCAGGAAGGATTTTATGTTCCAAGACATTTATCCTTTCTGCTTTGAAACCTTGTGTTACCTCAGGTCATTTGTTGTAACTGTCGCATTGACAAAATATTCCTAATAATTGCTCCAAAGAAGTTAATTAAAACAAACCACATCAAGCAGAAAAAGTAACCTTCCTGCACCATTCAAGCTGCCACTCATTTAACTGCAAATTCCAGGTCTGGTCCTCCCATTAAAATAGGTATCTGGAAACTTTTGAAAGGAAAACCCCCAAACACCATCAGTAGTTGACAGGTTGAGAAAACACTACAAACAATGCTTTTGTCGGTACACCACTCAGTACATTTTCAGTAGATGCCAACATGACTGCCTCTTACTGTGGATAACAGGGACCACTGCCCAAACTCAAAATAGCTACAGAAGGGAAAGAATTACGTGTCCCTATATGGAGAAATAAATGGTGATTTTTTCATTGTATCAGCTAAGAACTGGTTGGGCAGCAGAACAGGAGTTTCTTAGGGTTCTAAAAGAATCCTGCAAGCAAGAATGAGGCTTGCACAAGCACATTCATGAAGTATTACCACAAACACAGATGTAACAGCCAAAAAGCCAACTGTTATCTAAGCAACCACTTCCAGCTTGACTGTAAAAGAAGGGGGGAGCGAAGCAGAGGACTGTTGAGCATAGCACTGACAGAAAATACATTCAGAACATACAGCACAGCAGCTACCATCAACTCCTGTTTTTTTCCTGCATTCATGACATAACAACTTAATGGTTATTTCTGCAGAAAACAAATTTGTGAGAAAGAGCACTTGACTCCATCAATTTTTCTTATTCAACAGAATCAGCCTGGAAAGCTTGCAAGCTTGCTAGCCTCTTAGGCCAAGAATACCAGTAAAACACAGACGTTAAAACCAATTAAAGTAAGGGAAAGACTTCAAGTCATTTACCTTTCCCTTCTTTTCCATAAGCAAGGGCTGGTGGAATAGTTAGTTTCCGCTTCTCTCCCACACACATGTCCTTCAAACCTTTGTCCCAGCCTTTGATAGCTTCCCTTATGCCAAGCGTAAACCACATTGGTTGACCATTGTTATGCTTGTGACTGGAAAAAAATGGAATAAAACACTTGTCTTTAGACAGCAAGTTCCATACAAGGCACATGGAGCAGATGGAATATGCCCACAGCATAGATATATAATTAAAGACACATTACTATTTGGCACTTTGGCATTTCTTAAATGAAAGACCTAGACTTCTGAAGTCTTTAAAACTTAGGCCTTGCATGACAAGGTTCCGTAAGTGGAAAGAAAGAAAACAACATCTGCATGTTTATGACAATGCTGAACAACCTGGATCCCCACCTTCGCTTCCCTGATCACCTATTTCCACTTCGAAACTGATCAGACTAGAAAGGCATTTCTACTTAAAATCTACATTCAGGGTCATGTGTGTTCTTTGGTAAATTGCAAATCAAAAACAAACTTCACCATGATTACAATATACCTTATAATATGCTTAGAAGAATCAGTCACATCTCTTCCAAAAAAGCCATTAGGAAAAGAGTCAACTACACAACAGATGGTGTAGAAAATGAGAAACAAATACATGCAAAACGTTCAAGTTTAAAATAGGCAGACAAGCCTCTTTTCCAATTTAACCAGGTAGTACACCAGGACTACTTTCCCTCTACTGACAGGCACAGAATTTTAAAAGCTCGATTTACTACTCATGCAGGAAAGGTGCTTACAAGAGAACAGAGCACTTACAGGAGTTAGTCAGCAGCAAAAACTTTTAAAAGAGTGTCACTAGAACTCCTTTTAGAGAGGCAGGTTAACTACAAGAGAAAATTAGTGAGATTTTAGTTTAAATTGTCTACAATAACATAAAGATGCAAAACATCGCTTTTTAAAAAATATATTCCACAAAAGTAGACTTCAGACATAGCCTACAGATACTTGAGCATTTTGCTGTCTCCCACTATAAACACTTCGTTGATGTCTTACAGGAAAGTCAACATTAGCAAGTCATTGCAGGCTTTTAGCAGACTCCCTCGAATTTCTGGCTCTTCCTCCACTTGCATAGCTGTGGCTCTGGTATGTTGATTTGTCTGGTGGGGGCAGGTGAAGAATATGCCGTTTCAGTAATGAAAAGCTGTCATTGTGCTCCCAGTAGTGGAAGGATATACTTTTTTTTTTTAAATTAGAGGCAGACTTCTCCCCTAGAGATTTGCTTTAGAAACCTGAGAGAAATTCATGCATAGCAGACGACTTATTAACCTCAGATCATACACCAAAACCCGTGTCTAAACTGCATAACATCCCTGTCTCTTAACGAATGCCACATGGCTCTACTTTCTGCAGACTAACCAGAAAACAAAAGCTAATTAAGATTTATTTTACAGAGTAAATCTGGCAAAGTGAAAGGAAATAAGCTTTACTGTTGGTGTTCATCTTAAAAACAGCAACGTGACTCAGTGCTTCCTAAACCGTCCGAGTGTAAAGGCAAATAAATCAAACTTTCTGAAAATAGGTGGCGGTGGAAAGATAGGGTCCCACTGACCAGTTTGTGCAGCGCTATTTAAGCTATTTTATTTCAAAAACAAATAAAATCTAGGGCATGCCATGAACAAGCATGCATTGCTTTTGTTTCCTCGCACCCAGGCAAAGCCAAGTTTCGAGCGTTTTGGGAGGGAGGGAGGGAGGGATGGAATAAAAAGGCAGCTGCCCCCAGCGGAACACGCCTCACAAAGCTGCTTCGCGGGGGGGCTGCGGGCCACAGCGAGGGGTCCGGAGTCAGGGCAGCCCTGCGAGAAGAGATCACCTACCTTAAAAAAAAACATATAAGGATACACGTCTGTCTCCCCCTGCCAGCTCGCCCACCAGCCCCCTGGAAGGCGGGCGGCCCGCGGCGAGCTACTTACGTGGAGTGAAACATGGAGCCGTCCCTCTCCAAGTAGCCCTCGTAGTGAACCAGCATCATGTCCCCCCACTTGGTCCTCCGGTGGCAGAGGAACGGCTTCTGCAGCACCTCCACCCTCACGTCAGCCGCGGGGATCAGCGCCGCGGCCGCGCAGCTCA